>JABWIB010001616.1:13386-28380 GCA_016617825.1 Platyplectrum ornatum | reverse complement strand
GCTGACATTATGACACCTCATTGTGATTTAGATAGGGCTTAATTTCGGGGGAACAGTATATATACAATATATGTGTCAAACTGAAAAAGACATTCAATAAAATACAGACAGAAATCATTGCCTACTCATAGGCATTCTCCAGGGTTTAGTCCTTGGTTCCATTCTTTTTACCTGGACACCTTTTTGCAACCTCTTTAGCTTGTTCATCTTTCACTATTACTTTGCAGATGATCTGAGACATTCAGAGGGGAGCATATTCTATGCCCTCCTGCCTCTAATGACAGCTCTACCACTAAATTCCTCTATTTAGAAAACAGTTTAATGGTAAACATTCATCTACATTAGTAAATACAAGAAACACATTCTCACATTAAAACACACAACGGCGCAGCGAGTTTTACATCTCGTCGCTTAGTAAATTTCCCCCCACATGGCTGAAAAGGGATCTAGTTTTTTTAATTGCAACAACTGCAGCAACAGCATTAGGAGAATAATAACTTGCAGCACCAGGATTGTCATCTATATACTAGAATGTCCATGTAGGCTATAATATGTCAAAAGAACACCTGGAAGAACATATAAGTAACATCAGAATGGAGCTATGAACTACACAGTTTCATAACATTTGACATACAATAGTATATACTAGTATATAGTGTTTTGTTTCTGTAGTTCTTTCAACCTGCTAGGTACACATTCAAGGGAAAACAGCCCAATGGTGTAAAAACATGCACGGTAACAGTGAAAAAAATTGGGATTATTAAATATGGGGCTGGGGCAGGGTGGGTGTAGCTAAGCCTTTAAAATGTTAGTACCTGGTCCTAAGATATATGCAGAGCAGAATTAAAGGGTTGCCCCTAGCAATGAGACATGAGCTATGGTATGTGCCAGAGCATCTAATGGTGAGGATAGACTGCAGCTGCAAGGCGATGACAAGAAAAGACCCTAACAATAGACAATGAGCATTGAAAAAAAATACACACTATACTGAACAAAGAGAGAGAGAGAGAAAGAGAGAGAGAGAGAGCTGAGAAAATTAAAGGAAAACTGGAAGATTGGGAAAACGAGATGGCAAGGCAAAAAAAAGCTATAACCCACAGTGAGATGAGCAGCCTATGGGTATAAAAAGGTGTAACAGAACCATGTGGAACATGACATCTTATGTCTTTTCACATGTCTCCCAAGTGTTTTCTATGTCCCCCCCCCCCTTTCTTCTCACTTACCTGTCTTTTCTTCTTTCTGATTTCTCTTACATGCAAATATATTAGTATTACAGGTTACAGCTGTTACTGACTGCTTCTGATGTCAGTAATAGAAAGAGCCAACAGGATGTTTCTGCATCACCGAAATCTGGTATTTCAGATACGCAGGTTGTGCATCCTTAATGGCGACAATGAAGGTAATTTTACAATACCTTACTGAATTTGCATGCACTGTTTCTTTTTCTCACGATCTGCTGATAATGCTGTGCTATTTGTAGCTACTGGCCATTATATATCCATTCATATTTGACCTTGAGTGTTTTACCATCAAATATTTAAATAGCTTTAAGATGCATGCTTTTGCAAGTGACCATTTTATTTTTAATTAAAAAATATTTAGCAAAATTATTCAGAATTACTTTCTATTCAACAATGAAGTAATTTTGGAATTTAATGTTGGATGTTGGATATTAAAAATGAATTACTATTAAGAAAGATTGCATTGTTAGATCATGAGGTCAATTTACTATGAGCTTTACAAGAGTGCAATGATATTATATTAATAAATGAGAATAACAAGTTGTAACAACCAGGCATAAAGTGCTAAAAACCAGGACCAGAATCGAGTACACGCTCTGTGTGAAACAGTTTGGTCAAACTGGAAAGGATGGAACATGCCCTCATTGTGGTCCTCTAAAGTGTAGTCGCCAAACTAAAGGCATATCCAGGGTAACACACAGAGTACACACCTAGTACTGTATAATTCTAATAAATGAATTTAATGGACTAAAAAAAATAGAATAATAAACACAATTGTTCAAGAACACAGTTCAACAATAGTCCTAATCAGAGGTGGAACTACTGCTGGTGCAGCCAGTGCAAGGCTCCGGGGGCCTGGCGCATGTGGTTCCATATGCTGCACTTGTCCCCTCCATTCTGTATAGCTGCTGCGGTGCTTGACTCTGGTTTTAATCCACACTAGTTCAAAATAGAGAAGCATGCACAGACTGTACTTGAAAGGTGATTATGGCATTTTATTCATCCATTAACACCTCTCCATGACAGCATTAATACATAGTCGACGTTTCAACACAGCTTCCTTCAGGACAACTGTCATACAATACATTGTGAAACACACTAAAATGAAACCTTACAGACAATAAATACCCTTACCTATCCTGGTGTGTCTGTAGCACCTGCGTTAGCATGCTTGTGGTCCAGGGCGCGCATCCAGTGAGAGGGGTCCTGTGTGTCGAGCTTGGAGCATGATGTCAACTAAAACCCGACCCCGTTGAGCCACCGGCCGACAGAAGGACAACCCAGGAAGCTCCCTGACAGTGCATGCCTTGCCTGATGCACACCACATAAGCGCTGGCCACACTCTAACATACACAACTGGCACACAGATCCCTTTGTGAAAATAAACAGAAATACCCATAAACTTGCACTGTTACTAGATGCACTCTAACAGTAATATCCATACATAGAACTACATTAACAATAAAAATGGAATATACTGTCTCACACAAAAATGCTACACCAGCATATCCCTGCAGTGTCAACAACAAAAATAAACCTAGACCCTCATAGGTAACAGTTTAATGGTAAACATTCGTTAAGTCCCCTGCGAGTCCAGACCACTGACAGAATGGAAAAAATCTGTCTAATCCAAAGGTTTGTCATTTGTGTCGTCTACACCAGTGACGATTGGAAAATTGATCATTATAAATTAAGTAATTATGGTAAATTATGGTAAATTTAAGTGCAAGTCTAACTTTGACTCCCAAACCCACAGCGCATCTATTAAAAGTTTTTCCAGGTTATTGGATGAGGCGGTGGAAAAAACTTTTACAGAATTGCCCAAGCAAAAAAACAACCTTTCTAAAGAAGAAATTGCGGCTTTACAAACTCTAGAGATCAATCAATTATTATCCACCTAGCAGACAAGGGTGGTGGCATCGTCCTGCAGGACACTATGGTTTATATTAACAAAGTGTACAGACAATTGGCAGATAGTACTACGTACATTAATCTAAAGAAGGATCCAGTTGACAAATTTAGGGCTGAGATTGCCACCATCTTACAAGTAGCAATGGAAGCAGGCTCATTGCCACCTCATGTAGTTGAGTTTTTGACATGTACTAACCCCAAAGTTCCGGTGTTGTACACCATCCTGAAGGTGTATTCAGGGATTGCCAACTTTTTTGAGAGACATCACGGATCTTCTACTCAAGTTAAAAAACCTGATAGACTTAACTCAGCTGCTTTTGATTTGTACAATAGACCATTTATATACTAGCAGATTGAAGCGTTTAAATTGTTATGAAAAATGTATTTGATAAAAAAATAATAATTATTATTATTTTATCGAATACATTTTTCATAACAATTTAAGCGCTTCAATCTGCTTGTTTAAATTTCTTTGTTTAGAGGTTAGTCACCTCTTGATAGCTGCTAATTGTGGATATTTCTTTTTACCTTGCCACTTCTAGATATAGTTACAAGCGCTCTGTTGAATTCTTTGTTTGTTATTACATTTATACACAAACCGGGACTAGCAGCGACTAGAGAGCTTATTTCTGATAATGAAGCATATGCAGCACCACCTATCATGCTCTTTATGCAACTAATAGAATGCACATTATCAAAGAATTATTTATTATTCAAGGGTGAATTCTTTTGACAAGCTGCAGGCTGTGCGATGGGGTCGCAGTAGTGCCAAGCTACGCTAATGCTACGCTAATGCTACGCTAATGTATTTGGTGGAAACCATATTATATTGAAAAATCCTCATTTTAGTGATAAAATCTTTTTCTATAAACGATACATCGATGACCTAATCCTTTTTTGGCAGGGGTCTAAACAGTAATGTGATGAGTTCATGTTACATGTTAACACCATGAACGAATTCATAAAATTTACTCACACATCAAGTGACACCTCTATCAATTATTTAGACGTGACCTTCACCAAGGAGAATAATATGTTGGCAACTTCAATTTATCAGAAGGACACAGACAGAAACACAGACAGAAACACTACTTCTTGCTGAGAGTAATCATCCACAAGCAGCTATAAGGGGTTTACCATATTCCCAATTTCTCTGTGTGTGTAGAGTAAATAATAATGTAAGTGTGAGAATTCAACAACTTCAGTCCATGAAGAAACGTTTCCTGGATTGTGGCTATGACAAACAAATGTTGGAGGAAGCTATGCAGTGTGCAATTGCTCAACCCTGGGAATCCTTACTTATTCCAAAAAACAAAAGAAAGAGAACGTTATCCCGTAGGTTAACCATTTTAACAGAGCGAGTCCATGAATCAATCACGATACCAGAGCATTATGGCCTATAATTTCAATCGATACGTCAGCTCACGTGGTATACATGCTATGTTGTCCATGCAGCTTGGTGTGTATCGGAAAGACATCACAGTCGTTCCACGATCAGATAAATATACATCGTTCTACCATCAGGTTAACCCTGCAGAAGGAACTAATGACAAAACATTTTTTGCAGGCAGGCCACACATTAGCCAATCTCCAGTATTGCATTGACCATGTACCAGCCTCACTCCGAAGAGGGGATCACAAGAAACAATTGTTATAGTTAGATGCTCGCTAGATTTATAGGATGGATGGACATAACGAATTTTTGCCATTAAACTGTTTTCTATGAGGATCTAGGTTTATTTTTGGTGTTGACACTGCAGGGATCTGAAGGTGTAGCATTTTTGTGTGAGACAATAGATTGTTAATGTAGTTCTATGTATGGATATCACTGTTAGGGTGCATCTAGTTGCACAGTCTGGTCTCATAATTTAGAGCAGAGCAAGTTTATAGGTATATCTGTTTATCTTCACAAAGGGATCTGTGTGCGAGTCCCAGGTGTGTATGTTAGAGTGTGCCCAGCACCTGTGTGGCGTGCATTGGGCAAGGCCCGCATTGTCAGGGAGCGCCTGGGTTGCCTGTCTACAGGGGAAGGGGGGGGGGTAGATGCGGAGACTGTATAGGGCCTGTTGGCCAGTGGCTGAACGGGGTCGGGTTTCAGTTGACGTCATGCTCCGAGCTTGGTGTCCAGGAGCCCTGGACCATGAGCACGTTAATGCAGGTGCTGCAAACACACTGGGATATGTAAGGGTATTTATTGTCTGTAAGCCTCACTCCCTTGTAAAAGCCCTGCCCCTCTCCAGACTGTATCCGGAGGGGTGGGCTTAGCACCATACCGCCACCTAGCAATCCCCACTTCGAGATACATATATATATATTATATATCATGAATTGTAATTTTAATCCAGCCTCCAGAATTCAGTTACCACAGTTCAGTTTGCGCATCTCATCCTCAGGTAGTTTGAACAATGCAATTATTGTTTCGTTGTTTTGGATGTTTTTTATGTTGTAGTTGTGATTAGTCTTTGTCATACACTGCAAATTTATTAAGAAATCTATTACATTTAAAATTTATTACATTTATTAAGTTCCATCCTAGGCAACCTTTGGCTCTTATTTTGAAACTACTAGTCCCATCATGCTTTGTAAGTTATGAGCTTTGTCTCCGCTGTTAGAGTAAGCTTGGAGTTCTAGTTATATGCTGCCTAAGCCTGGTGTAGTTTGTAACTAATTAAATAATGGTGTGTGGTTATATGAAAATAAATAAGATACTGGCAAATGGTAAAATGTGATATCTATAGACTGAATTTAACATTCATCACCTATGCATATTCAATCTATTCCCTTCAAATGTCAATCAGTCAAATGTCAACCACTACAATTTATGGCCAATTAGGTGTCCAATAGCCAGCAAATTAGCAGAGTGCATGGAATTTATTACTTTGTGGCTATGTAAACCATCACTGTTAAACCCTATGCTTCCATTCTCTACTTGTCACCTTCCTTTCACACCAGAGTTGTTTTACACCAAATTGTCTACTGAAGTGGCATGGCAGGTAATAATTATTACCTGCCATGAATGTTGACATGCTAAAAGCAATGTTTACACCAAACAACATTCTGTACAAGGATAAATGTCACTCCTGTTGATGGATTTAGAAAAATAGAATCATTGATAGCAGCAATATTGGTTAAAAACTATAACCTTATCCTTACAGTTGTTATTTTAAAGAAAGTAAGAAAAACCAGTCTTCCTTCAGTCGTCACTCATCTCTTGCATAGCAGCCTGCAGTCTGGAACTGATACAGATTCTGTCACTGATTGTTCTGTAAATCTTCACAGAAATCATGAGCAATATCACTCAGATATTTTATTTATTACCCTTACATGTTAATATTTTTTTAGTATTTGTCAATTTTATACACATGCTTAGTGCATTATTTTTGTGCCCATATAATTACATGAACACAATTTGGTTGTCAGTATACGCGAGATAGGGGAGAAAGAGGGAATTTCACTCCCTATGCTAACTTGTACGAGCTTCTGGACACTTACATTTTTAGGTTAACTTATCTTTTATGCGCTAATGTGCTTCGTACAAAGTGCAGGGATCAGGCATGCTAATGAAGTAATCCGACCCCTTTACGCATGCACATATGTTGGTAGTGATGTAATTTATTGTTATTTAATCTGCTTAGTAAATACATTTTAGTCTGACATTACTTTAAAATCAAATGGGGGGGTGGAAGAAATTGGAGTGCTATGCCGGTGATGTCCTTCCCCCATTTAATTACATTTTAACACAGGAGCCTGAGACACTTTAGGGAAGAATAAGGCAGCTCCCCTACTCCATTCATAATTTGCAATTACCCAAGCAGTAACACTCATTATCATGCAACATGCAGTGCCAATGTTAGTGCCAATCATGCAACATGCAGTGCCAAGGTTAGGCTAGGCCCCCAAACAATAAATCTGTGTCCTCCATTTTGTAATTTAGCTTTTTACACCAATGGTGTATGTCCTGTGTCACAAATTTTTTAAAGAAATACTAGAGGAACTAAACCTGTATACCTTTGAGCAGAGAAGAGAACAATCATCTGCTCCACAACCTGCCTGGAGGCCATAAGGGATGGACTGTGTGCAAAAACTGGGTACAAAATAGGGGTCAAAATAAAGAGCCTTAGAGGGTAGGCACTGTCATTCAAAAATGTTAGACACATTTCTGATAGTTCATTGCATTGCACATACTTACCTTAAAGCCACGCATCATTATGTGTAGGTCTCTGTTCTGATCTATGCCATACTGATGAATTGCACAAAAAATAAGTCAGTTGCCTACATATCTGGCAACAAGTTTAGAGATAAGGAGGTTGGTATCACATACATTCTGGACATTTAGAGAATGGAAATTTTTACAACTCAAAATTGCATAGTTAATTAAATGTCCTGGGGACCAAACCTAGATGAGTGCCAGCCACAACTCTTATGACGCTTGGAAAACAAGCAAAGAACACCCTCAGCACAACCTTTAGTGTTTAACTAAAGTAAGACTAACACAATCCTGTTGCAGAGTCCATCACCCTCTTTAGTGATCCAGGTTTCCAAAATGTTAACACCACAAATGATTTAGTCAGCAGCGGTATTGTACAGTTTGTAATGCACTATTCGCAGGGTTTATGCTGACGCACACCAATGATGCAAAGGCGCTCCTCTTCATCAGACACATGCCTTAGGGCACTGCTCATCTAAACCTACAGTGCAAATAAACTACCATTGTTGCTAAATCAACTAGACAAAGTTGCAATAACAAATAAACGTGCATGAACATAAGTGTGACAACTAACCACATTTGAAAGAATTTTAACAGCAAAGCTTATGTAATGGATTACAAAAATAAACCTGAACCACAGAAACATACTGAATGTACGCTGAATGAGGAAGGCATATATCAAACAATGAAATCCAACAAATAAAATATATAGTGGAAATGTTTGAATTATATTGCATGCAGAGAAACATGTTGCTTTTACACAAAGATCTCACAAACTGAGTACTGGTCACCGGATACCAGGGTGTGGATCCTGTCCATTGTGCTGTTAGGCCACCCTAGTTGCCACAGGATCCTAATCTGTTCCTACAAATCAAGGTTGGTTGATTTACCCCTGAACCGCTTTCTCTGGATCAGGACTGTTGGTAGCTGCCGGGAGTCACATGACTCTGGGTCACAGGACACCCGGGAAACAGAATAAAGATAAGCTTGCATCAGTTGGTCACAGGATACAGCAGGCAAAATTCTTTAAGCAGTGATGTTTTATTTGCTCAGGGTCAATAAAAGGCCATCCACACTAGTATGAGGGACCTGGGATTGTCAGAGAGTCAGATAGAATACCTCTCCAGTCAGAGTTTGAGATGGAATACCTCTCAAATCAGAGGGTCAGCTGGGATACCTCTCCAATCGGAGGGTCAGATGGAATATCTCTCCAATCAGAGAGTCAGATGTAATATCTCTCAAATCAGAGGGTGAGATGAAATACCTCTCCAATAAGAGGGTCAGATGTAATATCTCTCAAATCAGAGGGTGAGATGGAATACCTCTCCAATAAGAGGTTCAGCTGGAATACCTCTCCAATCAGAGGGTCATATGGAATACCGCTCCAATCAGGGTCAGATGGAATACCTCTCCAATCAGAGGGCCAGTTGGAATACCTCTCCAATCAGAGGGTCAGATAGAATACCGCTCCAATCAGGGTCAGATGGAATACCTCTCCAATCAGAGGGTCAGATGGAATATCTCTCAAATCATAGGGTCAGATGGAATACCTCTCCAATCAGAGGGTCAGATGGAATACCTCTCCAAACAGAGGGTCATTTGGAATACCTCTCCAATCAGAGGGTCAGACGGAATACCTCTCCAATCAGGATCAGATGGAATACCTCTCCAATCAGAGAGCAAGTTGGAATACCTCTCCAATCAGAGGGTGAGATGGAGTATCTCTCAAATCAGAGGGTTGATGGAATACCTCTCCAATCAGAGGTTCAGATGGAATACCTCTCCAATCAGAGGGTTAGGTGAAATACCTCTCAAATCAGAGGGTCAGATGGAATACCTCTTCAATCAGAGGGTCAGATGGAATACCGCTTCAATCAGAGGGTCAGATGGAATATCTTTCAAATCAGAGGGTTGATGGAATACCTCTCCAATCAGAGGGTGAGATGAAATACCTCTCCAATCAGAGGGCGAGATAGAATACCTCTCCAATCAGAGGGCGAGATAGAATACCTCTCCAGTCAGAGGGTCAGATGGAATACCTCTCCAATCAAAGGGTCAGATGGAATACCTCTCAAATCAGAGGGTCAGATGAAATACCTCTCCAATCAGAGGGTCAGATGGAATACCTCACCAATCAGAGGATCAGATGGTATACCTTTCCAATCATAGAGTCATTTGGAATACCTCTCCAATCAGTGGATCAGATGGTATACCCCTCCAATCATAGAGTCATTTGGAATACCTCTCCAATCAGAAGGTCAGATGGAATATCTCTCCAATCAGAGAGTCAGCTGGAATACCTCTCCAATCAGAGGGTCAGATGGAATACCTCTCCAATCAGGGTCAGATGGAATACCTCTCCAATCAGAGGGTCAGATGGAATACCTCTCCAAACAGAGGGTGAGATGGAATTTCTCTCAAATCAGAGGGTTGATGGAATACCTCTCCAATCAGAGGTTCAGATGGAATACCTCTCCAATCACAGGGTGAGATGGAATACCTCTCAAATCAGAGGGTCAGATGGAATACCTCTCCAATCAGAGGGTCAGATGGAATATCTTTCAAATCAGAGGGTTGATGGAATACCTCTCCAATCAGAGGTTCAGATGGAATACCTCTCCAGTCAGAGGGTGAGATGGAATACCTCTCCAATCAGAGGGTGAGATGAAATACCTCTCCAATCAGAGGGAGAGATAGAATACCTCTCCAATCAGAGGGTCAGATGGAATACCTCTCCAATCAAAGGGTCAGATGGAATACCTCTCAATCAGAGGGTCAGATGGAATACCTCTACAATCATAGAGTCATTTGGAATACCTTTCCAATCAGAGGATCAGATGGTATACCTCTCCAATCAGAGTCATTTGGAATACCTTTCCAATCAGAGGGTCAGATGGAATATCTCTCCAATCAGAGAGTCAGCTGGAATAGCTCTCCAATCAGAGGGTCAGATCAGGGGCAGGATGACTTCTGGGCCCACAGGCCAAACAATTTGAAATAAATTTGAATAGTCAATGATATGACCGTGATACTGCCCATAAAAAACAACAATACAATAATACTGTGCTGGCAGAGCATAACATAAGAACATCATGAGATCTGCACTTGTATAATATAGCAAAACTGAACTTACAGGGCAGGGCTCCTGATGTTTTTGTGCATCTTTGCCAGCAGACGGGTAAGGGAGAGGGGCACCTGTCATTCACATGTGGCTCTGACCATTTAAACAGAGCATCAGAGTGACTGACAGGCGTCCTTCCCCTGCACAGGATTATATTAGGACCCCTGTGTTTCTATGTAAATGTAAACTCGGTTTGATCATATTATAGAAGCTAAGAGCACTTGATGTTATGTTATGCCCTGCAGTATATAACTTTACAGGGGGAAGATATCGCCCCCCTGCCCGCCCCCCATTTCGATGCCCATGCACTTCAGTAAATATTACAACATTCTGAATTATGTGGCTTGTATAATAGTATATCCCCAGTTCCAAAACATTATTCAAGTTCCGGATTGTGTAATTTTATTGTGAGAATACTACTAACCTTAGCGGAAATGTTCTATATTTTATTAAACTGTGGTGTTGACTGGTCATGATTATATGCAGATGTGTGCTACATGTGTGCTACATTTGTGCAAAGAAAACAATGGAAAAACAATAATTATGAGTTCAAAAATCATTAATAAATTAAATATTAACAAACCAGCAGAAGAACACTTTGTTTGCCCATTTTGTTTGGTTTCTGCATATTGATGTTAATGTAGACTTATTCAGTGACCTGCGGTGATATTAACGTAATATGAATATGCAGTCATGGCAAGTTTAAAGTTACAGCAAAGAAAGGAGCAAGCACTGTGCAACATCATTGATTGCAAACAAAAGTAGACTAGTAAATAGTAAATAGTGTAGTTACTCCTAACTCTGGGTCAGCCTCTTCTACACATGGCTATTAAAAAATAACCTTTAACAAAGATTTTATAGAATGTCCTTAAGCTTTTAACAGCACCTAAAGAGCATTCCCATAGAACTCAATTATACAGTACTACGAGTTAACTCTCATTAATGCTGCAGGCTATTCTTGTCTAAACATATTCCTTTACATTATTTGTTCGAGTCCTGGCACCTGGAGAATTTACTAGACTATATGGGTTTAAGCAGTTCTGAGCCAAAGCCATTAACGCATTAATTCTATGTCGCTGCAAATCAATATGAATAGCAATATGTAATTTATTAAAACAATATAAAATTTCTGGTACAAAACAATCAAACACAACATACATTGATAGCATTGTGAATACTCAATAAATATAGAGTATAAAGTAAACATATCCAGTTTTAGAAATATTCCACTCATTTCTCCGTTTGCAGTAACTTGGATTAGCCTGTGCTATATATTTTTTCAGGAAAAGAACTATTATTTATATAATGCACACTACTATGTGCAGTCTATGAAATAATTAGCTCCGTCCAGTAATGAAAGAAGATCCCCTCTAATTATTGTATATGTTTTCAGTACCATGTAAGGTGATCGTGTTTTATACCTTTTACCTGCATTTTTGTCTTTCTTAAACATTACAAACACTGAAAGGTCCCCTAGTACTTCCATTAGAATTGAAATAGTTTTGCTATTACTGGAACAGTCACAACTCGTTTTCACATGTCCTGGAGTCTAAAGGCTTTAAGGAACATAAAAGACTAGAAGTAAATAACTATTTATGATTCATTAAATGCTTAGAGCAATAGCCTATGGCATTTCAAAAGCTCTGAAGTAAATCTATTGTACTGGCCCTTATGACGTGCCAGGAACTCAAACAAATTTTCTTTACATAGTAGCAGTTAAGACATTTACTCTCACACATGTGCATACCATAAATAACATCTCATGAGAGCTTTCTAAGTGTGGTGATGGGTGAAAGGTGTTCTGAAGCATTACATAGAAAGACAGTATTGTATTATCTAATACACCACAAAAAAAAAAGAAAAGGGAAGAAAAGCTTTTAAGGATGGCACTCCTGGGCATTTGGAAAAATTATAATTATAATAAATGAAACTGTCCTGCCCCCGCTTCACAAACACCGGGTGTCTGTGTGGAGCTCGACCGGCAGATAAACGCCCACCTACTAATCAATAAATGAGACTGTGTAGAAGTCTGTAGCTTTATTAACCAGTTGTAGGATTGGGGTGAAACTAGGAACAAACAAGATTGTACATACAGTCAGTACAGGCAATCAATACATACATACAATTATATCATGGTTGCCAACTCTTCCTGAATATCAGGGAGACTCCCTGAGGAATGGGTGATCTCCCTGACTCCCTGTAGTGTTTGCAAATCTCCTTGATGCTCAAAGTCAGTTCAAAAGTAATTGAAATTGTGCTTTATTTGTTTAAAGAGATCATAGTTTATTCTATTTACAGGCTTCACAATAAATACAGTATTAAAAGTGTTCGTTTACTGATACTATGACATTCAATAAATACTGAAACAGCCATTTTTTGTTTACCTGGCAGCGCTTAACATGCTCATGGGTGGAGCTATTTACAGGACACACCCCTTTGTTTGCATAGGGCACACCACTTTTTTTTGCAACATAAATTTTATTAACATCTTCATCACATTACAAACAACAAATTACATAGTACGTTAGTGCAGGAAAAGCATTTACATAATAATGTTCAAGCCATACAGTCACATTGTAGCCTAAGGAGGTGCCGACCATGGGTATGTGAGACAATTTTTCCACCCGGCCAGTGCAGAAGTATTGGATAGAATGCTCTCCCCGCCCCCTCCCAACAATGATACAGAGCTAGGAATCAGACACATCCACCGGGGGGTCGCCTACATGTTCCCTGAGCATGTACCATTCCATACCTGTGAAGGTAAGGTGGATTTTCCTTTGAATCGCCGGCGCCAGCACAGAATTATACGCTTCCCAGCAAGCAAAAAAACTGTCCACCTTCCGTTCCTTGTCCAGTAGGGCATCAACCCAATCCATACGGAAAAGAAAAAACAGTTTATCTAGGAATAAGCGCATGGTAGGTAATTCAGGAACAATCCACCGTTGCGGGCACACCACTTTTGTCCAGAGACTTGCTAGAGCTGCCGCAATCTCCCTGATATTCATTTTTAAAAGTTGGCAACCCTGAATTATATTAATACATACAAACATTATGAACAGCAAGTCACAGTGTAAACACAGTATAGAAGCATAAGGACTGACTATGTGGCCAGGCTGAGCTATACAACTACAGTTTTAAATATTACATATGCTATTTAACAGATTATAAACAGAGTATAACTGTCCCAAACAGTATACTATGGCTAGTAATAGCTAGAAATAGAGGATTATTCACAATCTGACCGGCTATGCTCCAACAAAGGGAAGGGATTAGAAAGCACAGGTCCTCTCTCTGTGCAGACATGGAGGTAACTGATCTCCTAATACCAAGCTGCCTTTCAGTTTCACTTCTGCTTAGGCGGGAAAAGTGTAGCCAGTACAGAGAACTTACCAACATTGTCCACTAGATGGCACCTAAGGNAATAATTATTATGGAATACACTATGCAGGTTTATAAAAGAAATATCAACTTAAACTCTATNCCTGGGGCAGCACACTCCCCGCCTGGCGTCAACCGATGCCACCATCAGAGTTCTCAGATGAAAANAACAAAACAAGTTCAGTGACTGGCCTGAGGATTAACTTGGTCTCGTTCTGGTTATGGAACTTTCCATCCACACTTGGGAATGTTCTGGTGATGAGACCTAAAGGCCACTCGTTCCTGTTTGACAGTCTTTCATAATCACCACGTCACCAACTCTGAGATTGGGTTTGGTGGCTTGCCACTTCTTCAATGGTTCAATTGGTTGCAATGTGGAGATATATTGCTTCCTCCATCTGTCCCAAAAAGTATTAGCAAGACTTTGTACCTGTCTCCACTGGTGCTTATAAAGGTCTTTAGCACTGAAATCTCTAGCTGGAGCATCAATAGCACTAGTTTTCTGAGTCAGTAGCATGGCAGGAGTAATGACAACTTGGTCTTGGGGATCACTTAAGAGAAGAGTCAAAGGTCTTGCATTAATGATGCCATGAACTTAGTTAGGCACTCATGAGTAAGCCTTGTTGTACCCACTTGTAGGAAGATCGAGTCTAGGATTCTCCGTGCTATCCCAATCATTCTCTTCCAAGCTCCACCCATGTGGGAAGAGTGCGGTGGATTGAAGGTACAAGTACAACCCTTCTCATTCAGGTATCTTTCAATAGTGTTATCCAGATTTGAAGGAATTTGCAGTTCTTTAGCTGCTCCAACAAAGTTTGTACCTCTGTCAGAGCGGATATGTTTAACAGATCCTCTGATGAAGCGCATAAGAACATTTATAAAGCTTGAAGTGTCCATTGACTACCTCTATGTGGACAGCCCNTATGGACAAGCAGGTAAACATGACTGCCCAGCATTTACTGGTTGCTTGACTTCCTCTGGTGTATCGGGTAGCTACAGACCAGGGACCAAATACATCCAGACCAACATTGGTGAAAGGAGGATCTGTCGCAAGCCTGTCAGGTGGAAGATTAGCCATTTTCTGTGTTTGGAAAATAGTTTACAGCAGATTACACATTTGAAAATGAATTTACTCA
>JABWIB010001615.1:21099-41649 GCA_016617825.1 Platyplectrum ornatum | reverse complement strand
CCAAAACCAAAACACACAAGGGCGGTTTTGGCAAAACACATCCAGATCCAAAACACGAAGGGAGATCCAGATCCTAAACCAAAACCAAAACCCCAAAAAATGCCCGGCGCACATCTCTAGTGTGGATTTAAGGTAAAGGCGGTGACGAAGAAGGAACCAAAGTTTGCGGATGGTCAGAATGTCGGGTACCTCCTCGTCATGCGACATTCCTGATAAAAATCTGGAGTCCAGGGAGGTGTCAGTATAGGTGGATGTGTCTCCCAACCAGTCCGTAAGCTGTCGGAGTTGTGAGGCTTGATTATAGAGATCACCGAGCTTCAGGTAGGTTTAAGCCCCCATTGTCTCTATGTTGTTGAAGCTTAATCAAACTAATTCTGGCCTTCTTGCCCCCCCAGATAAATGTACACAAAATATAGTTGATTCCTGCTAACCACTGTCTGACCGGTTAGCAGGAGGGGAAGGACCTGCAGGGGATAGAGGAGCCTAGGGAAGGAGATCGTCTTTATGAGATTGTTCTACCCACATAGGAGAGACAAAGACTATTCCATCTCTTAAGTTCTGACTCTAACTTTGAAATCGCAGCAGTGATGCTGTATAGGCGGTGAATGTTTTTGGGGATGTGGACGCCCAGATACTGGAGGCCCGTTTTGGCCCAGCAGAGATCAAGATCAGCAGCCCAGGAGGGTTTAGTGATTCGGGGGTGTAGAAATAAAGTATGAGATTTGTCAAAATTGACATGAAAACCAGACACAACCCCAAAATCGGCCAGTCGGTCCATCTAGGTGCGCAGGGACGCACTTGGATTACCCAGGTAGACCATAAGGTCATCCA
This sequence comes from Platyplectrum ornatum, assembly GCA_016617825.1. NCBI lineage: Eukaryota > Metazoa > Chordata > Amphibia > Anura > Limnodynastidae > Platyplectrum > Platyplectrum ornatum. Next base: position 40,818 of record JABWIB010001615.1, on the reverse strand, counting down.
CGAATGCAGAGATTTTTATCTCCCGGGCACCTATTTTGATGCCTTCCAACACCGAGCATATGGTCCATGGCAATATTAAAGAGAAGTGTGGACAATGGGCATCCTTGATGGGTGCCACGAAACATCGTAACCCCCAGACTCTGGAGACCGTTGATTAAGAGGGACGTGGTAGGTTGGTTATAGAAGTGATCCCCCGAAATCCCTGCGGTGAAGGACTTCGTATAGATATGACCAAGAGACGGAGTGAAACGCCTTTTGGGTATCCAGACTCAGTAGCATATGGTAAGAGGTGGAGGTAGAGGAGGCCGCCACGACAGCCAGGGTCGTTCGGATGCCCCTGATCGAGTGTTAAGAAGAAAGGGAGGATGGATCCTTACAAGGTTTAGGGATGAGCGGGGTATGGGCATTGTTAAAGGTGGGGTATACAGGGTGTTCCTGGCAAATTGTTCGGTAAAGGTGTAGGAGTAGGGGGGTGAGTTCAGGTTGGAGGCATTTATAATATTCAGCAGAGAAGTCATCTGGGGAATTATGTAGTTTCAAAGAGGAAAGTGCTGCCGTGAGTTCCTGTTCCATGATTTTGGAGTCGAGGTGCTCCTGCTGGCCATGACCGTGAGGGTAGGAAGGGATGCCCTGGATAAGAGTCTATCGGTGAGGGACGAGTCAGGGAGCCGCTCCGCATATAAGTCAGTATAGTATTGGTGGAATGCAGACATGATGTGGTCAGAGCGTGTAAGAATGAAGGGGCCGTGTCTAATAGCCATGATGTGGCCTTGACGAGTACGGGAGCGGACCATGCTGGCCAGGACCCCACCTGCTCTGCCACCCCATCATAAGAATTTATTTTTAGAAAAGTCTAATTAAGATTTTGCCTGGGCTGTGAGGAAGCTCTCCAGTAGGCGCGAGTCTTTATAGTCCTGTAAGGTGGCATTCGACGGGGACATTTGGTGGGCTAGGAAACTATTGTGCAGTTGGAGTCGAAGGGAGGCAAGTTTGGCTTTGTTGGATTTAATAATTTCAAAGACATTGGCAAATATTGCCGCGCATTGCCGCTTTAGATGTCTCACAAGCGAGGGCCGGGGAATCCGAGTGGTCCGAGTTATCGTCTTCGAAATCAGCCCATTTACGTTTGACAAAGGCAGTGAAGGGTTCAGAATGATAGAGATGGCTAGAGATATGCTGATCAAGGAATGGGCCGACACCACTATATCTCTCTAAATGGGAGAAGGAACAGTGTACTCCTGAGAAAAAGGTATAGGACCTGTCTCCTGGATTCAGAAGCAAGGTATAGTCCTCTCTTGTCTCCTGCAGGAAAGCAACATCTGTGTGGGATCTAAGTAAGTGGGAGCAGGCTTTCCTGCGTTTAACAGGGTGATTAAGACCCTTAATCACCCTATCGCAAGGCCATAGTGAAGCGGGGGGGAGGGTAAGGGAGGGAGAAGGGAGAGATGGTGTAGCCGGCTCACCTCCATTCCAAGGTAGGTCCAGATTATTACGGGTCACCATGGACGAGGAGGAGGGGAGGAGGCCATGGTGGAGGAAGAGGCTGGAGTCGGTCAGATGCAGGAGCGGAGAGGCCCAGGGCAACCATCAGGGGGTTTCCAAATCGTCAGCCTTGTCCAAGAGCAGCTGGACTTGCTTAAGCAGAACCTCCGAGGTGTGTTGAAGGCCTAGGGACGTATCCTCAACGTCACTGGTACGCTGCTCAAGTGTTTATAAACAGGCTGTATTCTCTGAGATTTTAGTGATAGAGGCATTAAGGAAGGAATGTAAGGCATCAAATTTTATGTCAATAATAGATAAGAGGGCCTGCAGTATAGTCTGGGCCGTCTCGGAGGGAGGGGGCTAGGCCACTAGAGGTTCCTGGGGGAAGGGCTAATGAGGGGTTGCAGATTTGGAAGCGAAGCTTTAGATTTACCCATGGCGTTGGGAGGAGGTTGAGTAGCAGATTTTTGAGTGAAGGAGCGAGAGCAGTATTTGTACATAATGGGAAAGGACGAGTAGAGGAAAGGGTAGAAGTTGGCCTTGTGGGGAAAGCGGGGCATATAGGATAATAGCAATTACAAAACAATCATTACCTACCAACCCCACAACCCACTAAGGAAGCATGACATTACATCTTAACAAATATAAAGCAGCTGCCGTAGGGGGACAGAGGGAAGAGAAGGGGAAGAGGAGAGTGGGAAAGGAGGAATGGGGAGAAAGGGAGAGGAAGAAAAAAAAAAAAAGGGGACACAGTACAGTCCACAACTATAACGGTCAGTGAAGGCGTTGGATGATGTCCGAGTGGAGACAGTTCACTGACGATGGCAGCAGGTTGTGTGCAGGCAGGGAGATGTTAAGCAGGGGAGCCTAGGTGATGCAGCCAGGAGTGAGGAGTTGGAGGCAGCGTCAGGACAGCCGTACAATCCAGTGCAAGATGGAGGGAGAGGCTGGTCCAGGATGGGGTCGTAGTGAGGGAAGAACAGCTGGCAGGCAGCTGAGAGGTAGGGGGCACTGGATGCAGGCAGTAAAGGAGTCAGCAGGGCACGTCCGCAGTGATGAGACTGTGAACGATCCCAGGGCCTGCAGGGATATGGCCAGGTTGGCGCGTTGGTGACCCTCTGGTGGAAAGGCGCTGGAACAGAAGTGCCGAATCTTCACCCCAGCACAGGGGCATGCAGCAGCTGGGGACCAATAGATTATGGTGGAGCGTAGCCCCCCAAAGCAGCATGCAGCAGGCACCGGCTGACAGGACCCGTAAGCGAGGCGAGTGCAGGCGTGTGTAGGCCGACTAACGAGTCACCTCAGCAGGGAACGAGGTCCACCAGGGGAAGCACTGCCGTAGTTCTCCGGTGCACGAGGAACGGGCGCAGGGCACCGCATAGCGGAGGTGCAGGGAGTGAAGCGGGAAAGCCGCAGATTCAGCCGGACTCCGGGGTGGAGGTAATGGCGGCCACCGATCCGTCCCAACTGGAGAAAGAGTAGCCCAGCCGGCACCAGGGCTGTCCACCAGTAATGTCCATTATAGGATACTTATCCTTTTAAATGTTATTGGAACCGGCATAAAATAAGACTCTTATAGCAGTTCGTGGGCAGTGCATATATAATATTTTAAAGATTGTTAAGAGAAAAGTTCTTGAGTGCTTATAGGAACTGTAGACAATACTAGCAATATATAAGTATAAGAGTAATAGTGCACATTACATCTTATTGTATACGGAATGTCCTTTAAAGTGCAGCTTCTGTGTTATATGAATCTATTATTAAGTGCATAATTAGTAGACCCAAACTGACGGCTTGTCTTGAGACAGCTTAAACTATATAGGCCTAAATTTACTAAACGGTGAGATTGCAATGAGATTGAAAAGTTGGGATGTTGCCCATAGCAACCAATCAGCTCACATTTTCCAGTGTGTAAACTGAAACTGGGAGCTTGAATCTGACTGGTTGCTATGAGCAACATCCCCACTTTTCTCACTGCTTAGTGAATTTAGACCATAGTGTCTAGACCTTATCCAGCCCAGCATCGGGATTATTAAGCAATCCAAATAGTTCTTGTTAAGGCATGGGTTATTGAACATGGGGGTAACAACCTTTCTGGAATTTGTTAAATGGTGCACTGGTCAGTGGTACAAAGTATACTGGGGCATCTCAATGACACTCTAGATCATAATGATTTAAAAGATTTTTTGCCAAGCTTAATGGTTATGATAGATTGGACAGTTTCTAGGCAGTTGGCTCCAGTAAGGGTATATACCCTCCAGTAAGGGTATAGTTAGTTAAGATACTCAAGTAGCGTAGTGATCATAACGTAAGTAGCGTAACCAGCAAGGGGGCTGCAAAGATTAGTAATACCAAATTATGTATAGAGCGAGAGAGAGATTGCTATATATATATATATATATATATATATATATATATATATATATATCTATCTATCTATCTGTCTATATATATATATATATATATATAAAAAATAAAAATAATAAAAAAAGACACGTGTGTGTATCATTCTAGACCTATAGCTGTACACATGCGCAGTGGCGGCACTGGAGGAGAGTGTGTATACATGAAGCCCTGTAAACATCTTTGCTGCTGCTGGAAGACATCATCTGTGGTGAATACAAATATCCGGCCACAGGGGGCGCTGTGGGCCCCGCTCTCTCCGCCTCTGTCGGTCCTTTCTCTCCGCCCCCCGGTTCTTTCTCCTAGGTCGGGGTTTCCCGCTCTCCGTGCCATCGGCCGTGCTTCTCGTGGTTCGAGCCGTCACAGGCCATCTTCTAGTCCGCGGTGTTTCCAGGGGGACGGCCCGGTGAGCTGTAGGGCGGGCCGGCTGGTAGTGTAGGAAAGACACGCGGGAAGCCCGGCCTGCTCCGGGAGGGAGCAAAGGAGTCCCGGCCCGGGTACAGGATGGCGGTCAGCCTGGATAAAGAGGCCTATTACCGGCGAATCAAACGTCTGTACAGCAACTGGAAGGTGATGCCTCAGACCTGTGTTCACACACACACATATATATATATTTCACTACGTGTATGTTCCTTTCCTGCATTAAACAAGAGAATCACCGACCATCACATGACTGAAATAATGTACCTCATTGCACCTCACTGGGGAGGTCTCCATCGCCCAGGAATAAACACTTGTCTAATCTGATGCTCTATGATGTGTGTGTGTATATAGAATATATATATATATATATATATATATATATATATATATATATATATATATATATATATATATATATGTGTGTGTATTAGTCCAGCTTATTGGATCTTTTACATTGTGTGTAATGATAAATACATGTTCCTATTATTATTATTATCATCTATGCCTGTATGGCAGTGGCCTTGCCTGTGATGAGTTGCCATGCTAATACTGATGCAGCAGCTGGAGAGTGTGTTTCCATGCTGGCTGCATGTGAGTGTAACAAGCACACTGAGGCTTCCACATGAGACATCCCTATACACCATTCCACCCTGCTAGCCACAAGAGCTTACATTCTTCTTTGTGTGTCTGTATTTGTGCAGAAAGGTGAAGATGACTTCTCCAATGCGGATGCCATCGTGGTGTCAGTGGGAGTTGACGAGGAGATTGTGTATGCCAAGTCCACCGCTCTACAGGTAACCCCATCACCATAAGAATGAGGAGAATGACGGGTTGTTTTTTAAACTATTCTTAATAATAGTGATAGAAAATGATCATTCTCCTCCACTGTGTTTCCAGGCCTGTACACCTTGCCTTGGTAATGATTGTGCTCTCTAATGATGTATGTTCAATGTCTTTGTTTCTACCTTAGACCTGGCTTTTTGGCTATGAGTTAACGGACACAATAATGGTATTCTGTGAGGAGAAAATAATCTTCATGGCTAGCAAGAAAAAAGTGGAGTTTCTAAAGCAGATCGCAAACACAAAAGGCAATGAGAATGCCAATGGCACTCCAGCAATCACATTGCTCATCCGAGAGAAGGTAAATGCCTTTGTTTTTCTCTGTTATAAAACATAGAGTTCTGAATCAGGTCTATCACAAATATTGCAGCTCTTAAATGATACATAAATGGCACCAAATACATAGTACAAGATATAGAAATGATTGTATCACAATAAACATGCTTTGTGTAAACAATGTCTTACTTTGTATCAAGTTCTTTCTTATGCTGCCATACACCAGTGAGATCCATCACAGGATCTCACTGGTACACATGTGATGGCCATGACACCGGCTGCAGGCAAGATTCAGCGATGCAGTGTGTGACCATGGGGGCGCGCATCGCACCAGGTATCGGCCAGGTGTATTGCCAGCATAATTCTTTCACAGTCCAGATGTTTCCATTCATTTGTATACAGTACAAATGATCTTGTCTACATGATGATCTGTTCTGGTTTATTGGCTCTTCCCGTGGAGGTCACTTACAGATCTCTGCATCCCTTAGCTGTGTTCCATGTTTCCCTTGGATTGTTAGGGGGAAATTCACAAAAGTCGAGTTTGGGCAACCCGCGGCTGCGATAAACTCACAGCCGCGAGGTTACAAGTACGCAGGCGCGAGGTCACCGCGTCTGCATGTTGTTGAATGTAGCAGCCGCGGGTTGCCCAAACTCGACTTTTGTGAATTTCCCCCTTCGTCTGAGATTGGTTCAGCTTTTCCCGGTTTGCCGTCAGTTTTCCAAATTAAGACATTTTATACAAAAATACTCTTGTTATGACACAATAATTTCTATATCTAGTAGGTCATAGCTGCTGCCAGTGATAGCAGACCAGCAGTCTTTTATAGATTTCCCATGTGACTGAATCCAGACATGCATGGATTCAGTGATTTTATGTAGACTTGTGTAAATCACCTAAACTGTAACTTCTACGCATACTGTAACCGGTTCAAGCTTTTGTAGAAGCAGTTTTACTATTCTCCAAAGGGGGTACTTTACATAATTAAACTTGCAGCTTACACTATCCATTCTGACTTTAGGTTGGTGCCCAACACAAAAGTGATGGACTAAAGCCGGCCATGCACTAGATAGACATGTCTTTTAAAAGATTTCTACTCATGATCTGTTCTGATCAAGTTCTGATCAATTGCCATGATGCCTCTGTATGCACTGCTGTCCAGTGTTCTGGGGATTGTAAATACTACCCTAAATCTTTGCTTGAATAACACGCTCATCCACAAGGTGACACTATGCAGGAATATGACTGAGAATAATTGCTCTTTATCCAGACGCTGGGACTTTGTTGATCCTTCAATATTAGGAGCTCCTAAAATCGTTTATCATGTGATTTGAATGGAAGTTGTCATTTAACCCTTAAGTAACCTTCAGGGACCACAATAATGGCGGTCCTCTGTGTAAACTAGTTCCAGTAGGGGTGTCTATTATACACAGGCAATAGTTAGTGATCTGCTTTTGATTAGTGTGTAGCCATTTTTCATTACACACGGAAGTGGTGGTGTACTTTGGGGAGCAGTTGATCAGATTCAATGCGCTAGTTTTTATTCTGTAAACAACATACTTAACCAGTGCTTGTCTGTTCTATGCCTAGCAAAATGAGAGTAACAAGGCAAGCTTTGACAAGATGCTAGAAGCTATTCGGGGCAGCAAGAAGGGAAAACGCATTGGCGTTTTTAGCAAAGATAAATTCCCTGGAGACTTCATGAAGAGCTGGTATGACTGCTTGAATAAAGAGGATTTTGAAAAGGTAAGAGTGTAATCGTGATACTCCAAAAATTATGTCCTGATCTTTATGTTTAGAAATATTGCAGGTGACAAACACTTTCTCTCTCTCTCTGTTTTGCAGGTGGACATTAGTGCAGCTGTAGCTTACACCATTGCTGTCAAAGAGGACGGTGAACTAAACCTGATGAAAAAGGCAGCTTTAATTACCTCTGATGTCTTTAACAAGTTTTTCAAAGAGCGTGTCATGGAAATTGTGGATGCTGATGAGGTGAGAAAGGAGTTAAGCCTTAATATCCAGCCACCTTAAGGGGAATACATTTCCCCTTTCTCCAATGGGCGTTTTAATTTAATACGGTGGATCAAACAACCAGAAATATGTCTTTACATTTAGCCCTTAAACTACTTTGTGTAACTTTTACAACATGTTTACATTCTCTACAGATCATTAGCATTTCTTTTGTCCAGCTAATGATCTCATTATTAATCATGCAAAAGTTGTTCTTTGCTTTTGCTATTATGAAAAAGTACAGTTATTGTGCACAAGCAGAGAGCCAATATAACCTATTCACGATGTCTTTGTCATTGCAGAAAGTACGTCACAGCAAGCTTGCTGAATCTGTAGAGAAAGCCATAGAAGATAAAAAATATTTAGGGGGAACAGACCCCTCCACCATAGAAATGTGTTATCCTCCTATAATCCAGAGTGGGGGAAATTATAACCTCAAATTCAGTGTGGTTAGGTGAGTTTCACATACAAAATAGTTTGATTACTTATTATGTATAACACATACGTAGTTATATTTTTCTTGGGTCTTTTCTTTCAGTGACAAAAATCACATGCATTTTGGGGCAATCACATGTGCCATGGGCGTTCGCTATAAATCTTACTGCTCTAATCTGGTGCGCACTCTCATGGTAGACCCCACTCAGGAAATGCAAGACAATTATAACTTCTTGCTACAGCTGCAGGATGAGTTGTGCAAGGAACTGAAGCATGGTAAGTGTAATGTTAGTATCTGTGTGACTGCATATTAAAGAAGATTTGTGTTTGTGTTCATTTCATTTACAATAGAATGTGGCGTAAACAGATTCTTGCCATTCTTTGATTAGGTGCAAAGATTTGTGATGTCTACCAGGCAATTATGGACCAGGTCAAAAAGCAGAAATCTGATCTGATGAGCAAGATTACAAAGAATCTGGGGTTGGTAGAGTTGCAGCAAACACATTATTACCGTATTTATTATAATGTCACCATTACCATTGTTCTGTATTATCATATTGTTTTCCATTTTTGTCTGTAGCTTTGCAATGGGAATAGAGTTCCGCGAAGGATCACTTGTAATTAACAGTAAAAACCAATACAAGTTAAAGAAAGGTTAGTAGCATTTTATCACTACATACTGTAAATACCTGTTTAGCACAATGTAGATTATATTCTGCCTTCAGGACAGTCCATTTGTGTTTTTAAATTGAATCTGTGGCTGAGATTCGATGGCAGGGAGCAACTGAAGGGAATAAAATACATATTGTCTGGTAACTATTAACATTGGACTGGATCCAGGCTTCCATACTGGGTAGCATTAATGAAATGTGACAGAGGGGGAGGGAGGGGTGAATGCTCATGCAGGTCTGGATTAGGTTCATTGTGCCGGCCTTATGCACACCTAGAACAAAAACTGCTACTGGGCCTTAAAACGAAAAAGGACAAGGACAGACTAGAGACTAGACTTTTTGTAATCTTTTACTTTAATAGTTACACCACCTGCATAATATACTTCTTCCTCACCTCTAGGTATGGTTTTCAGTGTTCATTTGGGGTTAGCAGACCTCGCGAACAAAGAGGGAAAAAAACAAGAGGAAAAGACTTACGCTTTGTTCATTGGGGACACATTGCTGGTGAACGAGGTAAGATTACAGGTCCTTCCACTTCTGCCCAATTGCATAATTTTGTTTTAAGATTTGTTTTCTATTTATTGTGCAAGTCTTTATTTTTCAACAACCGTACATTTCATTTTGAGTTTAAAGCTTTTCATCCATGGCATAAAATTAAATCGGTGTACGAACTTTTTAGGAGGGTCCAGCAACGGTTCTCACCAGTGTTAAGAAGAAGGTCAAGAATGTCGGAATCTTCTTAAAGGTGAACAGACAAAAAAAAGTTATAATGTAATGAATTGTGCAATTGATAAATAGTTTGTAAAGAAAAAAAAAACATTATTCCTTCTAGTTTTACTTTTGACCGTTTATTACTCTTGAGTGTCTGCAAAAGCTAAAATGCTAATTTGCTTTGCCAGAATGAAGATGAGGAAGAAGAGGAGGAGGAGAAAGATGAAGCAGAGGACCTCTTAGGTCGAGGGTCCCGAGCTGCTGCTCTCCTAACTGAAAGGACCAGGGTATGTTCAGTCTTTCGTTTAATTTGTTGCATTTTTTTCTGTTTTTATTTTGTATTGGCATTCCTAGATTTTCATGTTTCACTTTAGTTATACTATTCTGTCTGTCTTTTGTATTCAGAATGAGATGACTGCAGAAGAGAAACGCCGCACTCATCAAAAAGAACTTGCAAACCAGCTAAATGAAGAGGCTCGAAGGCGTCTTACAGAGCAGAAGGGGGAACAGCAGACGTTGAAGTAAGTTACTTTTTCCCCTGCTTGGTGTCTGAAGTAAATTGGCCATTCCTTTTGTGTTGTCCATCGTGTTTTGTAGTATGTCATTGACTGTATGTGCGTCTTCCTTCAGGGCACGGAAGTCCAATGTGTCATATAAAAATGCATCTCAAATGCCAAAGGAGCCAGAGATTCGTGAGATGAAGATTTATATTGACAAAAAGTATGAGACTGTAATTATGCCTGTTTTTGGCATTGCTACTCCTTTCCACATTGCCACCATCAAGGTAAGGAAAACCTCTGTATTCTACTACCAGTACCAGAGTGTTTACCCAATATGCTACTGAACTAGTTTTCCTTCACAGAATATTCTTAAAAGGTTTATATGGGTTTCTTTAGAATTACTTCTACAGTTTCTTGTTGTTAGAATATGCATCAGTGGTGGTGGTTTTCATTTGTTGAAGTGATTCATGGTGGTTTGGATGTTTGCTGATTTCCAAAATCTCTAACTTAATCTCTATGCTGGCAGTCTGAGGGCTTTAAGCAGTATAGGAAAACATGTTTGAAGAATGGATTATTTAGAATACAGAAATAATGAGTTGTGATTAAGCTATTTCTGAATACTTTGTGGGACATTCACTAAATCTGTTTAAAGCAGAAAATAAGCAATAGGGAAAAAGTCATGTTGTACATTTTGACTACGTTGTTATGACAGGATTCCAATTATAAACTCTTTTGAGCTTGTGTTGTGACAAAATGTCTCTTTACTATACACACCGCTTTAATTGATGTAGCATATCAAATATTAGGCGCACTATTCCATTTTTTACCTTGCAGACAAAGGTCAAAAGTCATAAATGCAGTAATAAACAGTTGTTAGAAGTTGTAACAATTAGTACATTTTCTTATTTAATTGGCAGGACTGTTCTGCATTTTATGCTTATTACATGCCTATCTGCAGCTATTTGTGATTTCTATACTACTGCATTGTTTTTTCTCCTACAGAACATTAGTATGTCAGTTGAAGGTGATTATACTTATCTCAGAATCAACTTCTACTGCCCAGGCAGTGCATTAGGACGAAATGAAGGCAATATATTCCCCAACCCTGATGCCACATTTGTAAAGGAAATGTAAGTATAAACTAATTTATAACATATGTCAATTTTAAGTAGCCTTTTATCTTTGATCTCTTATTCTGTAAAATTACCATTGTCAGTACATACCGAGCTTCCAATATGAAGACACCTGGAGAGACTGCTGTGCCATCACTGAATTTACAGAATGCTTTCCGTATTATCAAGGAAGTGCAGAAAAGGTACAAGACACGTGAAGCAGAGGAGAAAGAAAAGGAGGTAAGAAAACAGGGCCTTTTATGTTTCTACCTTTTCTCCTCCACCTGTCCTGAAGACACTACTTCATGCTTCGCTTTCTGTTTGTTCATAGGGAATCGTAAAACAAGACTCACTAGTCATTAATCTCAACCGAAGTAACCCCAAATTGAAGGACCTCTATATCAGGCCCAACATTGCCCAGAAGAGAATGCAGGGGTCCCTTGAGGCCCATGTAAATGGTAAGTGATTATGTTCTCTGCTAAACTGCTGATGTCACATAATAGCTGTCAATGATTAATGTGGGTTTTTGTTTTGTAAATATTTCTAATATGTCATGTAATCACTTTTATAGAATCGCCCATAGTCATATAATGGGACTTTAGGGATATCTAATATTAAACATAGTATTAGTGCCAATTTATGAAGACAGTTATTGCATTTTAAAGGCTTTTTGCCATAATTTCCTATCCTTTAGGTTTCCGTTTCACTTCTGTCAGAGGAGACAAAGTGGATATTTTATATAACAACATCAAACATTCCATTTTTCAACCTTGTGATGGAGAGATGATCATTGTACTTCATTTCCACCTCAAGGTAAATGTTTACCATGCTAAAAGGTTAGCAGTTTTGCTAGAAACTATAGGACAGCTGAGGTATTCATTTGTTCTCTGTTTAGAATGCCATAATGTTTGGGAAGAAGAGGCACACAGATGTTCAGTTCTACACAGAGGTCGGCGAGATCACCACAGACCTTGGGAAGCACCAGCATATGCATGATCGGGATGACCTGTATGCTGAACAGGTGAGCAAGATTACGTTGTCTAAAATGATGCTCTCACTCTGAAATAGTCTTGCAGTAAATTATTCCAAATCAGTGTGCAGCTGGGTACACTATCTGTCATGGGAGTCCGCACTCTTGTTAACTGGTTGAGTCATTGGTTCTTCTGGTTTTTATAAATCATTTAACCTGGCCAAAATTGCATGTAATAAGCTTGTGTATGTGCCTTATTCTAATAAGGGCAGTCTTTCTCTTTAAGTATTTTAACAGTTCCTGCTATTAAATAGTTGATTCTACAGGTCATAATATGACAACAAAACCTCTTCTGATTCCTTTATCATTGATCAATCTCTGAAATAAACAAACAAGAGCTACATGTCCAGAGAAATGATGGCTTCTTTGGATAAATCTGCATTGCCAAAACTATTATTTTTACATGCTCTGAGTTAGAATAAAGAACCTCAGCTACATGGGAATTACCACATAACCATGGTGTATAGATGTGCACAGTATGTCAAAGGGGTTGAGGAACACACTGCCAATCATGGTTGTATGTTGTAGTTGTTGTGCATATGTCTAATCTGTGCATCTCTTTCCTATAACAGCTGGAGAGAGAAATGAGACACAAACTCAAAACTGCATTCAAGAACTTCATTGAAAAGGTTGAATCTTTGACTAAGGAAGATATGGAGTTTGAGGTCCCTTTCAGAGACTTAGGGTAATTTTTTTATGTAGAAATGTAAGATTTTTAAAGGTCTTTCTGTCAAGCAACAACTGTTAGTTGCTAAAATAATTTATGTTGTAGATTTGCTGTTGGATGTTACTGTACAAAATTTTGTGACCATGTAGTTTTATAAGTTTAGATGCATAAAATATGTTACATTTGTAAATAAGTCATTGATTTCTTATGATTCACTTATGAGTCACTTGTTATGCTGATTGCAACTAATTAAATTTACCTCCCCTGCAATTCATCATGGTTTACCCATGAGAGTGTAACTCATGAGTGTAAGTCATGAGAGTGAAAAGCTGAATCTGGCCCTAAGATTCTACTTTAGGTAAAGTTAAAATCAATGGAGGAAAGACATTTGCATGTACAGCTCCAATGTCTTAACTGCATTTAGTGCATAGTAGAATTGGTGTCAAACATTTGGTTATATAATTTGGAATTGGGAATGTTGTTTCTGATTCTGACAGTTTTTTTTGTCGTCGTGAACTTCTTTCTTTTTGTTTTTCAGGTTCAATGGAGCTCCATATAGAAGCACCTGCCTTTTGCAGCCAACTAGCAGTGCTCTGGTAAACACCACAGAATGGGTGTGTATTAATCTTCCACAAAAAGCAAAATAAAAAAAAACCTTAATGTGCACATTTGTATTATGAAATTATTGAAATGGTTCTATTTTTTTTTCCAGCCGCCATTTGTTGTAACATTAGATGAGGTGGAGCTTGTGCACTTTGAGAGAGTGCAGTTTCATTTGAAGAATTTTGACATGGTTATAGTCTACAAAGACTACAACAAGAAGGTCACAATGATCAATGCCATTCCTGTGGCTTCTCTGGATCCAATCAAGGAGTGGTTAAAGTGAGTATACAAACTCCTACTTTAACCAGAGCATATTGTCCATTAAGGATTTCATGAATTTAGAACTGGAGCATGCTTCTTGTTTCTTCATGCAAATGCAATTCTTGTGCTTAACTGGTGGTATGCCATGCAGCTGCATTGATTGTAAGGCAATTTTGCAAATAGTTTGGACTCTCCTCGCAAGTAACTTTAGATTTGTGGTTATTTTTAAATAAGAGCAATGGGAACACCAAGTAAAGGGGCATTTGCTACGTTCTGTAGGAAGTAAATGTGTTATTCGTATAGGAGCACTTGTGTATACTTCATCCTTTTTTATATACTATAACGCAAAAAAATGCATCCAATATCACAGCTCCTCTTATTCCTAAATTAAACATAAATTGAAGGCTGCACTGAAAGCTTTAACCCTCTGTGTTCTGTAGGAGTAGCGTAGTAGCAACATATTACTTACACCTACCACCTTTTTCTTCACACAGCTCTTGTGATCTCAAGTACACAGAGGGTGTCCAGTCACTGAACTGGACTAAAATCATGAAAACAATTGTGGATGACCCTGAGGGTTTCTTTGAACAGGGTGGCTGGTCTTTCCTTGAACCTGAAGGAGAGGTGAGCTGGAAATGAATGTTATAATGAAAATAATGAACACATTCTAAACACAGGGTTTAATCCACTTTTATCATATGTCTGTGCTCATCAGGGCAGTGATGCAGAAGCAGGTGGTTCAGAGTCTGAAGTAGAGGATGAGACATTCAACCCCTCTGAGGATGAATATGAGGAAGAAGAAGAAGACAGTGATGAAGATTATTCTGATGAGACAGAAGAATCAGGTACGTATTAGAAACTGTGTTTCATTAGTTTGGATGATCTTAAGATGACTGAACTAATCTGCAAATAATAATTTCATTTCCATTTGCAGTCTACAGTGAAGACTCTCTAGGCAGTGATGAAGAGAGTGGTAAAGACTGGGATGAATTAGAAGAGGAAGCTAAGAAAGGTATGTTAGAAACTATTGTGCCTACAAATTTCTAGCAATTATTCCCTACATCACAGTACGAAAACCTCTGCTTACATAACGCATTCCGATATTGGACTGTCTTATTTATTAATTTTATATTTATTAGCTCTTTGGATGTACAATTTGGACATTCCACTATAGCTTTCTTTACATGAAGCCTGTTTCATTGTATTTGTATTAGCTAATATTAACAGAGCTTTTACCTTTTCAGCTGATCGGGAAAGTCGTTACGAGGAGGAGGAGGAACAGAGTAGGACTAGTAAGAAGAGAAAGGGTCATGGACATGCTCCCACTCCATCCAAAAAGAGGAGGAAGTAACCACAACACGGCCTTTCCCTTCCATGCTTTTTTTTTTTTTTTTTTTTTAATTTCATTGAAAAATCCCCTCCTGTCATCGCCCCCTCTTTCCAGTCATTCCTCCTTGTTCAACCTAAAATCTGAATTTCTTATGTTTTCCTTCATTTGCCCTGTGAGTCTGAGATGCGTCACTTGTGCTTTTGCTGCTACAGACTGCTGGGGTGCTATGTGATGGTTAAATGGACCAATATGGCATTGTTTTATTACTACTTTTCCTCTTGGCTTTCTTAAAACTGGACCGGGCAAAGTTGAAACAATAATGAATTTTCATTACACGTTTAAAAGACACCGACTCCACTTTTTGTCTGAAGCGACATTTTCATTGCATCCATAAACATTCATCTCTAAATGAACACTCTGCTGTATAAAGGTTAAATGGCTGAAAACAAAAAGGTTTCACCACATGTCTAGTGCTGGGCGTTTCGCCTATCCCCTCAGTAGATTGCTGTGTTTTCCTGCACAATGAACATTTTGGATTTCGTTTTTTTTTTTTTTTTATTATTTACTATTGTCAAAAGTAAAACGTGTCATTTTGTCTACTCTCCTCTTCTGGC
Organism: Platyplectrum ornatum; assembly: GCA_016617825.1. Classification (NCBI taxonomy): domain Eukaryota; kingdom Metazoa; phylum Chordata; class Amphibia; order Anura; family Limnodynastidae; genus Platyplectrum; species Platyplectrum ornatum. Next base: position 25,452 of record JABWIB010001615.1, on the reverse strand, counting down.
ATCTAATTCTCCACAAAGAAACAAGTGAACCTTTCTTTCCCAAACTTCCATATGGGCTTTTATTTTGTATTTTGCTTTTGAAGGTTTTTTTTTCTTTAGCAGTGAGGTGTAAATGGTGTGTTTTTCAGAACTTGGAGAAATGTAAACAAATAAACATTTTGTACCTTCCCCTCTCCCCCTCCATACCTTACTGTTTGCTACTTTTTGAGATTCTGTGGTAGTTTCAAACCATTTTTATTAAACACTTAGCTTGTGTTAAACAGCACTTGTAAATGACACCTGGATTGTTCAGTCCTGTTCTAAACAATAAAATGAAATTCCTCAGGGATACAATGCCACCTGGTGTGTGGTTTTCACTTTTGGTTACTTGTGCCTTGACCTGTATTTCAATAGCCTTTTCCTCATTCGCCAGGACAAGGTGTTAGCAGTTTTCATATACACATTTAATAGTAAGAAATGANTAGGTTTGTCTTATGGATTTATTGTAGAGTTGTATGTTATGTTTGAAAAATAGCAGATTTTTCACTTGTCCTAAGAACATAACGAATACCCTCCGTGCAGACAAGCAAATGTCAGTTTTTAAAATATTCCTCCATTTGTTTAAATACTGATTGATAATCTAGTTTTCCAGAGGCTTGGGCCTGATCCTGATGTACTAAGATATTTCTGTAAGTACACAATTTTTACATACCTAATTTATGTACATACTCAGGACCCTACCTTAGGTTCTATGGCCACAGTATTCAGTGGGGTATTCCGCATATAGTCCACCACCCAGCTCATACTGTACAATTTAAATGCCCCCCCCTTCCTCTTCCAATCACATATGTCAATCTGGCTTTGCAGCAAATCACAAGTCTTGGTTCTGGACATACGGTTTGAAGATTATCATGCTTGCAGAAATTACCTGTCTGTATTATGTCCGCATCAGGCCCCTTGTCCCAGGATATAAAATATTACTCATTTCCTATGTTCACCAGTTTTCTTCAGTGCATTGTACTAGAGATGCACAAAGAGCATTGTGATTTCATTAAAGTTTTACTGTTGCCAATAAACCGGTCTCCAGGAGTGTAACAAGTTGTCTTCATCTGCCTCTGTTTGCCTTTTGCCTTTTTTAATTATTCATTTTTACAGCATTGATACAACAGAAGAATTCTTTAGATAGTGTTTAACCACATGCTGCTAGCTGGTGCTCGGATGCATACCAAGAGGCAGTTATGGCAGTTATTGAGTTAACGAGATGTTTATGGAAAAGCAAAGTATTTTGACCTCCCTGCAATAGTATAAATAATGAATTAATACATATTGCATATATAGAGATATAATATTCAATAACTCCTTAGTGTCATGACAGTTGGTCTGCACAGATACAAATTAGTATGTTATTGTATGGTATTGTATGTTTCAAATGTTGGATGTACAAGTGGGATGTTTCTGGAAATATATTTATAATTCTTTCCCATCTTTTGGTAATTATTCTATTGGCATTAGAGACTTGTAAGAGCAAAAATATAGATGTTTAATTATGCTGAACAAATAAATTGCATACTAAACAGGATGCTACCTGTACACCAATGCACTCTATTATTTATATATAAGTTTGCAGCAGGCCACAGTGCAGTGTGATCATTTCCATCTTGTATTCTTCTGGTGGTAAGAGAGTGAATGTTTTCTGTAATAGAGGATAGACACCTACAGCAGAAAGGTAAATGCCATGGGTAACTCAACAGATTGCATGAAGGNGTAGGGCCTAATGTTGGTTTCAATAAAGACCAGATGTGGTGGTTCAGCCAGACAAGTCAATGGTGTTCAATCTGAATCATCAGGGGCAGCATAAGAAGCAAAAATACAGCACAAACAAATACGTTTTGTGAAAAGAAGCTGTAAAGTCCACATAACACCTAAGAGCATGAACCATGTACAGCAAGGATGCAGCCGTGTATGTGGAAGGATGTCCAAAACAAAAGTTGTTGGTATGAATGACACCTCAACCAATCAAGGTGGTTACAGGGATGCAGTCAAAGTGAGATAAATGATGGCTGTATCTATTTCAACGCAGTATGCCAAAACTGGCAATTGTGTCCTAGCTGTCATTTGCCGCAGGAGGGCAAAGGTGATGCACTTCTCAGCAATGCTANAATCTATGACTACATGTGTCTTTTATAACAGGAATTACAAGTATCAGCATGCTCAACCAAGATAGCAGCATTCAGCCTAACAACACATTTATTTTTTTAACAGTTTTTGTTTTTTTTGTGTCCTTCAGGTATGGCGGCTTTGTAAGTGACCAAACTGCTGGCCTTTCGAAGTGAAAAGTTGGCAGTTTAGAATTTTTTAGACCGTCATACATCAGCGGCAGTATGAAAAGGAACATTCAATTGTTGAATAGTAAATTTGGCTGTTTGGGTCCCTAATACACNTGCAATGTGGGGAAATTTCAATCCGCCATTAAAACAGCTTCTTAGTAATTTTACCTTTTAGACTCCTGGCCACAATGCATTTTTCCTAGCTGTAATTTGCTATCGGATGCCTTTTCATATATTACAGAACACCCACTNCTCCGTGGCCAAACCCTCTTTATGATGGTCTACAGCAACATATGTGAATTTAACTTACTGTATATACTCGAGTATAAGCCTAGTTTTTCAGCACATTTTTTTGTTCTGAAAGTGCACCCCTCGACTTATACTCGAGTCATTGTCCTGTATGATGTCAATGAGTTATCCCAGTTTAAAATTAGGTGAAATTAAGGGGCTCGGCTTATATTCGGGTCGGCTTATACTCGAGTATATACGGTAAGCTATTTTGGATTAAGAAAGTGATTATGATGTANATCTGGTTTTCCATCTCTTCTCTCTCTGTACAGCCTGGGCAGCTTCTCTGGCTTCTATCACCACACGCAGAGCTCCGATTATTTCTCTTGGATTCNACACATTTATAACTACAAAAAAATAGAACACACACATTTATTAATAGGACAAATGGTTTATTGTATTTTCTACTCTGCTTTTATATATGTTGCCCAATCAATACATAATAGCTTATAGCAACAGATGAATTTTTTTGTAGACAGCAAGTATTTGTATTTTCACTATGAGTTACACCAGATAGCACAGGATACGTTTAATAAAATATGGGGACTGTGTAATGTGTAAAAATATTTATATATACTAGAGTGTAAAAGATGTGAAAGGTATTACAGGAATGTAGTAAAAATGTTTCTCAGGCATCCATTGGGGGACACGGCAAACCATGGGGTGTAGTAGGGTGACAGGAGACAGTGGCACTTTAAATAAACTTAGACTTTAGAAGGCTGGCTCCTCCCCTACTATGCCCCTCCTCAGGGGCATAGTCTCAGTTTTTTTTAAGTGCCCGGTGAGACAGGGCACACTTTTCTAGACTTGTTTAATGTTTTTTATATTTTTAATATTTTTATTATTTTTTTTCTGTACCCTTTACAGGACCAGCGCTGCTCAGGACGCCTCCCCAGGGCTGGATAGTCTCTGGCCTTCCTCCAGCCTGGGTCCCTGAGCGGGAGTGAGGACCCCTCATGCAGGCTGACATCACTCCCGGCGATGTGTGTTCTCCCGCTCCGGCGGGAGTTCCTGTGTAGCTGCAGGTGGCCCTCATCGGCAGCGCTATGGTCCGGAGCTGGGGTGAGGACCCTCCTGTGAGGCCGACCTCACCCCCGGCTTGTGCCGCGATCTCCCGCGCTAGCGGGAGTCCCCTTGTAGCTGCCGGCAGCCTCATGCTCCGGTAGCACTGGGGTATGGAGCCTATTCCCCTCTTGTTCCCCCACTATAGTTGGGTGTGTTAAGGGTGGGCTGCTGGTTACTTCAGACCTCTCTCTGTCTGTTTGGGTCTTTCTCTGCCNTTTTCACTGCAAAAAATGTCTGAGAAAGGTTCCTCTAAGGGCAAGGGTCCTGCTGCTGGTACTGCACTACGCTATACTTGCGCTAACTGTCGTGCCAAATTATCTTGTGGACAGGCGGACCTATATGCCCTGTGCGCAGCTTGTGAGGCAGACCCTCGTGACCAGCGTCTGCAGGCAGAAGTTTCACCGCCAGCTGAGGAACTGGCCTGGCTGAAGTCCTTGTCGGCATCCATAGGCGAACTTACCCGGGTAATGTCCCAGCGTTTGGTAAGTGACCCAATTTATTCTTCTGCACCACACTCGGTACACACTCAGCCTGGTCCATNCACTAGAGGGGGTTTCCAGGCAGAGGCTGGTCTGGCGCGCTCCCTGGCGGAGACTGCCCAGGGTTTGGCCAGGACCTCCTCTTCTTTGGAGCGCCTGCTTGCTGCCCCCCATCGCTTGGCGGGCAAGCGGCGTGTTCCGGAGGGGGCTCATGT
>JABWIB010001613.1:50587-66570 GCA_016617825.1 Platyplectrum ornatum | reverse complement strand
TTCTTTCCTGACTGGTCCAGATGGGAGGAGGTTAACCCATTCGGTGCTGCCATGGAGAGTATAGGAAACCACATTAACAGGTAAATAATCTGTAGTTTTTTGTTGCATTGAATTATGAATTGCACAGGAAAATATGGTAACCAAGAAACTTACTACTGACTTCAGAATATGGTTTAGTGATAAGTAATAAAGATGGGTAGGTGTGGTCAGGGCCTCCATCAGGGGTGGATAGCCGGGCCTACAGTCCCGGACCACTGCCGGCAGCCAGCATAAAATCACATAGACGCCATTATTGGCGTCTATGTGTGTTTAAATAGGCCTGGTGGCCTCCCGCAGTGACGTCGTGAGACGTTATGTGGGGGGCCCGGCCGCCCAGGACTTTGAGGGTCCCAGGCCCGGCTGATCGTGACGGTGGCCCTGGGTGTGGTCATACAATTTCAAGTGATGAATTTCATTTATGGTCCTGTGGTAAACCCACCCCCTGTTTTTAGAAAGCTTCCCACACAAATAATGGGAGGTGATCCGGTAGAAGTACCGAATACAGACCCTGTGCAAGCTGGACTTAAGTGTGGAGATGTTACTAGTTGGGGTACCTTATTTAGTCAGGGTACAGTCCATAGTGTTTATCTGCATCTATATGCCTTTAGCATACAATTGCACAAATGAATTAGAGTTAAGCTATGTATGCTGTTATCCAGTGACAAGTACAGGATACTCTGTTCTGTATCTTAAAAATATAGTGTCAAAAATAAAAATGAAATTTGGAATGTTTTACCTGATGTGTCTGCACAAAGCATATGCAACAAGCCTGTAAACAGCACATTGTTACAAACTGTTGCAGCATAAGTGGTAGCATTTATAGGAATGCTCCCATACTGTACATGAGTTACTTTGTAAATCCCTACACTACAGAACTGCAACATGACTCGAGTCGCAGAAGTAAATTATGCTTTAGTCTGAATAGTAGCTGCACAATGAGAAAATATGCAAAGATCTGCGTAACTAACATTTGTAACATTTTTTCTGGCACCAGTATGTAAAAATAAATACATATTTTATTTGGACTAAATGCATTTCTTATTCAGGTTGTTGAACAATAATCAAATCAAGCGAATTTTGCAGAGATCATTTGAGACCTTGGAAGGTCTAAAACACCTGTGAGTTTCTTAAAGCCATACTCCCTCATTCTCCCTCACTTTGTACACCACTTACATGATTTTTAAATATATTTTCTCCACAGTTACCTCTACAAGAATAATATCCACACTTTACAGAAGAACGCCTTCCATGGGCTGCATTCACTGGAGCAGCTGTGAGTATATGAACAGGGACTCTTTTATAGTAAAATATATTTAATCTGAGCATGGGCTTCAAACTCGCTCACAGCTAAATAATAATGCTGAAATAAACTTCTACTTAAAGTACAAGGTCTGATATATACTGGGTGTTATCATTTTTATAATCTAATATAGGCCAGTATTCTTATGCCATAATTCTGCACTGCTCATTCAAATGGTGAGTGGGGAATTAGAAGTGATTATACATTAAATCTATCTACTAAAGCAGTATGGAAAACAGAATTAAAAGCATGTATTCCTATTGAGAGAGGAATACAGTACTTACACACATGGATGACCTTGCTCTATATGAAATGTTTAAATAATATCTCCTGATGTCCATTATATGTTTTCTTTAACCGTTTTTTGCCAACTTTAACAATAATTCTGCTTATTAAATGTAGTTAAATAGAAAAAACTTTGTAGGTTATTTTCCTCTTCTTGTATTTGTTTTTCACCAGGTACCTTCACTTTAATAATCTGGAAACTTTAGATGCAGAAACCTTCAGTGATCTCCCAAGACTGGAGAGACTGTAAGTAAGAATTTTATTTTTATTAATAAAACCATATGTTAGTAGGCATATGTTACATTATTCCTGTTTTTAAGGCTATTTAAAATGTCACATTTTCAGATGGTCTAGATTATTAATACTTACCTGTAACAGTATAAAACTAGTTGATGGTTTATCTGTAACTAAAATGGTGTTCACATTCAAAGGCAGCATCTGGGATTTATCCAGATTATGAAGGTCAGGGAATAAATCTGGCCCTTACTCTCGCTATAAATTTGTATTCTCTAGATGAAAGAGATCACATGTTTTTCTAAAATACAATTTGCTGAAAAATATTTATTTAGACGTTTAATTTAATTATACGAAACTTGGGTTAGAGAAGGTTCCAGGGCTATAGTATAATATAGGTTACACTACAGTATATTTTAACAATATCTTGTCTGACATGAAAAAGAGAGGGGCGCTTTATTATATAAATATGACTCATGTGTAGGATTGGCCCTACAAGAAATCTTTTACTCTTTTTCCATGGAAATTTAGAAGTGGTGCTATGGAAACACAGAATAGACGTGAAAGGAGATTTATAGTTTGTTGTTGTTTTTTAATAATATCAGTGGGAGAAGTGATATACAGTAATGTCATACCCCCATATACACCCCCACTTCGAGCCCTGATCAAGAATGTTGCATTTGATTTTTAGTTTATATTTTTTATGTTTCCAGTTTATTAGACAAAAATAGGAGAGAATTTAAGGGGGAATTTAAGAGAGCAATATTGTGTTAATAACAGATAATATGAAAGATATACATATAGAATTATAAATATTGTAAATATTTAATTGAGACGCCCTAACAAACGCCCTTCTATGTCATAAAGAAAAGGCTTCAATTAGTGGCAAGAAGAATACACATGCCCCCTATAACTTTTTATTAAATGTCCGGTCCCAGATCAAACTACCAAATACCTTTTAAAAAGCAAACCCAACATCAGGCATTTCACCCCCTGTTTAAAAAATATATAATGCAAATCCCCCTATATTCTGATAAAACACCAGAGCGCAGACCAGACCCTTTCCATTCATTATAAATAAAAATCAAGAAACTACCAGTTCTAATGTTCTCTGTGCCCATGGGCAATTATCTATTAAGGTTCTTTTTGCAGATTTTTGCACAATAACCGCATAACCAAGATCCAGCCAGCGACATTCTCTGGACTCCAGTCTCTGACACGTTTGTAAGTAATTATTTTGGTGTGTAGCTCTGTTTCTTGCTTGCTTACACAAGGTTTATTACTATTCTATCATGTGTTTGGGCAGACGCCTGGATTCTAACCCTTTCTTCTGTGACTGTGAATTGGTGTGGTTGGTGGATCTCCTCAGGAGGCTCGCTAAGAGAAGCAGCAGTCATACAGATGCTACATGTGACCACCCTATCCATCTGCGAGGGAAGTCCGTAAGCTTGCTGTCTGCTGATCAGTTCAACTGCGGTGAGCTTGGAGGCACTAAGTCTGGTAGTGGTAGGAGTTGTACCATTCAAATAGGCAGCATGGGTGGCTCAGTGGCTAGCACTAATTACTCACAGGGCTAAGGTTGTAAGTTCAGTTTCCCAGACAGAACCTTATCTGTAGAGTTTGTATGTTCTCCCTGGGTCTGCGTGGGTTTTCTCCGGGTACTCTGGTTTCCTCCCACATGCCAAAAACCCATACCAGTTGGTTAATTGACAGCTGACCTAGTGTATGTGTAAATTGCCCCTATCTATCAGTCTTCTATAGAATGTAAGCCTGCAGACAGGGCCCCCTTCCCCACCAGTTCTGTCTGATACAAATTGTGCTACATAATTAATGATAGCGTTGTATAAAAACCTGGTAATAAATACATGGTGAGATTTTGGATGATATTTTCCATGGTGAAGACAAATGGGTAAAATAAATGTACTGTGTCCTTGATACAGCTCAAATCTATAAATAATATTTATTTTGTTACCCTATAACCTATATTTAGGAAGGAATATTTATCACAGAGTCTCTGATAATCAGGAATACTTTACCTTGTAGATATACCTCGAATCCTGTCAGAGCCCAGAGATGCAGATGTCATTCTTGGGAACACTGTATATTTTATCTGTCGGGCAGAAGGGAACCCAAAACCAGACATTGTATGGCTTCACAATAAGTGAGTTTTACTGGAGTTATGCCCTGCCTAGATTTAATCATGTACGAAGACCAAATCCTGTGTACTTTACACATTAAAATAATCTCTTGATCTTCTACTATCTATGAATGCCTATTATAGCAAGATACTTGTTTCATTTAGCAGCAGATCTGTACAGATCTGTGTATAAGTCTCTCCTGCAGCCATCAATACACCACTAGTAAGGATCTCCCACCGTACAACATAAACAGTAAATAAATACTCAGAGTGAGTATATACAGTGATGCAATGGTCGAAGTGGAAATTTAGAAGTGGGGGTATGGACAACTAGAAGTGGTGGTATGGAAACTTAGAAGTCAATGGAGATTTGTAGTTTTTGTATTACATCAGTGGGAGAAGTGCCGGTATGGCATACCCCCGTATACCCCCTCACTTCGAGCCCTGCAGTGATGAGAACACACCTTGTGAGCATCACTTTAATTTCTCTGGAAGATACCTCTCTTTTGCACCCCTATAGATCGAGAGATGGAGGGAGAGGCAGGGATATATCTATATATTTTTCTATATCTATATATATAATACATTTTCTGTCTCTCCCTCTTCTGAACAAACCTTCTTTCCTCCCTATAGTCCATTTCCTAAAATATATGTCTCTAAAGTCTGGTGCCTGCTTCTTTAACTCCTTTAGTCTAATCTGTCACCATAGACTAATCTTTATCACCATACATAATGTGAATTAGAACAATGGTTTATGTGTATATGTATGTGTGTATATATAATATATATGAATCAAAAAAATTGTACATGCATACAATGTGTATTTCTAGTTTTCAGTTGAACTAAACTATTGTTATGGATTATTGTTGTCTTATCCTCACAGCAACGAGATAGATGTCAATTACGATGGTCGGCTAAATCTTTTAAAAGATGGTACCTTGATGATTCAGAACACACGGGAATCTGATAAGGGAATTTACCAGTGCGCAGCTAAAAACGTAGCTGGTGAGGTGCGCACACAGGAGGCTGTCCTGCGTTACACTGGCAGCCGCTGTGAGTAGTATACTCTTACCTCCATGTAGAGGGGAAGATAAAATTTAGGGCTACAATCATCTTAAAAAAAGGTTTAGCATACATGATGTCTGCATCTGCTGTGGATACCCAGGTAAATCAAAGAATAATTTTCACAGTCTACTGTTCATATACCAAACAGGTGAAAAATGCACTATGACAAGTAGGCAAGCGTCTGTTGCATGTCCTGGAAATGCACTTCTGAGCCATGGAGGCTCCACTTTACAGGTTTCAGTACGCCAGATACTACAGGACACCTTCAGAGGCCTTGAGAAGTCCATGGTTTTGATAGCATTAGGGGTGTTACGCAATATTAGTCGACTAGTTTTAATGTTTTCACTGAGTGTATGTTTTTATAGTATGTTTCATACATAACTATGATATATATCTTGGTATGATGTACACCGTTTTAAATCTGTTTCATTTCTCTGCATACTGTGATTCCTAAGCACTGTTTACTGCTTTGTGAGGTTATAGAAATGATATGTCACTAGTAGACCCTATTGAGAGAGCCCATTTAAGGCTGTTATGATGATGAAGTCTAATAACCAGTAGATGTGAAATATTACTTATGTATGTTATGATGCATATTGTTACATTATAAGCTTCTCTCTTTAGATCTGGGTACAGGGTTCTCCATGATCACACATTTGATATAAATATGACAATCTCTTGCAGCAAAGCCAGTTTTCATCATTCATCCTCAGAACACAGAGGTGTTAGTGGGGGGCACTGTAACTCTTGAGTGTGGTGTATCTGGGGACCCCCAACCTATCATTACATGGACTACAGACACTGGAGAGCCTATACCTAAAAATGATCGCTTCAAAATCACCAGCTCTGGGGGTTTGTACATCCAGAATGTCACCTTCTCTGAACATGGCAAGTATCAGTGTCACGCAAGCAACAGTGAGGGCTCATTGCAAGCATCTGCATCTGTCATTGTACAAGGTAAAGCTATTAGTAGTTAGCATGTCTCATCTTTTGGAAAATATGTTGTTTGTATTGTAGTTGGTTGGAGGATGTATAGCTGTAGCAAGAGAATCTACACATAGGAAACTGCATGAGTTTTCCAATGGTTTTTTTTAACTCTGATTTTTGTTTATAGAAAAACAGACGTTTACTGTGGTTCCTAGTGACCAAACATTAACTGAAGGTGAGGATGCACAATTACCTTGTGCTGCCAGTGGACGACCAGTGCCTATTATAACCTGGACTAAAGCCGGTACACCACATTCCTATTTCAGTCTGTTGTAAACCTTTACCAGAAGATTATTTCTTTATTCTTTTTTAATCCTGAATTACACATACTGTATCTATATGCTTTGGTATATAATATGATATTGCCACTATAGGATCCAACATGACTTTCACATCATATATGTACCATATATTTTTCCATTAGCTCTGTTTAATGTGTTGTTTTTCCCTTTGCCTAAATCTCAGGTTGGCAACGTACAAAATTCTACATGACATTCCATAGTTTATAGTTATGTTTCTGATTTTGCCATATAAAAATAATAATTTACTTGATCCCCTTACTATAAAATCGCTGGGTTACTTAATTCCCTCTACACACCAAGCAATTTCCACAGCGACAGAAAAAACTCCACCTGGTAGATTGCATAATGGCTATAATAATCCAGACCCAGACTTTGAGATTTTGCTTTTAATATATATTTAATATCTTCTGTATATCTCTATTGTACTTGTATTTTAAGCAAAACATTTCTTTGCTCCGTGTCACACAGTATTTTATGTTGTATATAATCATTTTAATTACAGTAACTGCTGCTTTGGCTCAAAACGTACCTCAGCTGATTCCTGCATGATATGTTTATCATGTGCTTTATATTCCACGGAGCGTTGACCATTAGAATTCCATGTCCCAAGATATGTTTTAACCCCTTGTAGCATGATTACTCACCTCTCCCATTGATGGCTTTTTGTTTCTAGAAAGACTATTAACTACAAACTATTAATTTCAATATATCAATATCAAATATAGTCTAAATGTTAACTAGCAGAGAAAGTTTGCATCTCACAGTTGCTTATGTAAAGTAAAATGACTGCAAAGAGAAAAGAAACTGATTATGGATGTACTCTAGCTATGTACTGTTGATACACCGTAATTGTTTTGGCATATATAATGGATACATAGTATGTCAGTCACTGGTAATATGACTAAAGCAGAGAAAATAAAAACAGTGTACTTAGTATTGATAAATCAGTCACTTTGACATGATGAAACCATTGTTTGTAAACATGCCACAAACTGATTCTAACATAAAAAAACAAAATGTTAAAAATATATAAAAATGCATAGTGAAAGAAATGTCTGTGCTTGTTAACGCTTATTAGTGCATAATCAAAAAATAATTTGCGATTAATAAATTAATGTCAATTTAGCAAACCTTGGAATTACAGGAATAAATGTCCATATGCTACATGACAAACCGCACTCAATAATTGAAGGTGTCTTATATGGATCATTATAAGACTATTTCATGAGTTAAAGCTTATTTCAAAGCAATTACAGATCTAATACAAATGACATCCTGGGCTGATTAATGGTAATTAGCATTAATTTGTCTAAAGTTTGCCTTCCCTACTTCTAATTACAGAAAAGGCTGACCCTCACCCCCAAAATGGGGGAAGGGGGTTTTCCTATTCCATACTCCTAAAGTTCCCACAGTGAATGTGAATGTGTGCAAAAAAAATAAAAACATTGGAAAAGATGAAAAATTGGATTCAAATGAGTCGATAACTGCCTGTGACAACAGTGGCATCCCATGTCAGTGAAAAAAGAAAAACCATACAGGGACAATTGGAAAATGGAAATTGAATGAAAAATAGTTTTTTGTCTGATATGTGAGTGGAAGAGTACAGCCAATTAAAAAAAAAAAATCACCATTCTGTTGTTTATGTTTTACATACTAGGAGAGGAGCTGCCAAATGACAGAAGATTTAGCATTGTGGCAGCAGGAACACTCCAGATTCAGAAAGTTGTACTCCAGGATCGAGGCCAGTATGAGTGTCATGCTACCAGTTCTATTGGGGTCAGTTCCGTCTCTGCACAGCTGTACATACAGCCGCAAGGTAGGACTTACAGTACTCATATTATGGCTCATGTAAAAGGATATGTTCCATTGTGAAACCTTACTGTGTCTTCCATCAGGCCTCATACGAGTTGGAGATGCCTATGTGGAGATGTCCTTGCAAGAAGCTATCCAAAGTGTTAATGTCAGCTTCAACTCCACACACAGACATTTGTTCAGCTGGTAGGAAAACCACAAAAGTTTTTGGGAAAATATTCAACACTCCAGCATGCTTTGAGGGACTTACATACAATGAGTGATGCAATGATATAATATATGCAAAATACAGACTCTGTCTTTATACAGGCTTCCTAAATCGCCAAGTGATCTCTTTGCCCTTTCCCGTTACCCACGAGACCCTCAGGCTATTGAAAGTGTAAGATCAGCAGAAATCCTAGAAAGAACACTGGAATTAATACAACAACACGTACAGCAAGGAGTCCCCAAAAATCTCAACAGCACAAGTATGTGATCCCACTGCAAGCGTTGATGAATTGGTGGTGAGATTTGCAAAGCACAATAAATATAATTGTTTATCTTTAACATGGTTTAACATTGTCAAACACATCTGTTGCCATACAGCCTGGATTTGGGGTACTTCTAATGCCTAAGCATCACCAATAATTTTACTGCTGCAATCTACTGGCATAAATGCTTTCAGTATAGAGGTTTGTTTGAGTATCCCAAGCTTGAATAATTCGAATTCCTTTTGTAAGTGTATTTATACAATAGCTTTGACTAGAAGTCTCTCCTCATATAATTACTCAGCACCTGAATACTACCAATGCATAAGTTATTCCAGTTGTTTACTGCTACGTTAAATATTTTATGCTGTTGTTTGATTAGTGTACATGGCTTTATCTATCTTTGTGAACATGTCTGCTCTTAATCCAAATGGGTGTGTTATGCCGGTACAGCAGCCTGTCCCTCTAGCAAGTATCCAACAATGGAACTGTGTGGGACCTGTGTTGTAATTGGGAACAAGTACTTTGTCAAAAAGGGCCATTCTGCAATGTGCCTGTTTCCAATAGAAATAGTCTGTAATGTCACCGAATATAGGTCTCCTGTACTGATTTTTTTAGTTTTTTGTTTTTGGGTTTTTTTTGTTGTTTAATGAATTTTTGGGGAATATTTGGGCATGGTATGAGAGAACAGTTTCTATCTTTACAGCTAATAAATGATTGTTTTTTTCAATGCAGATTACCATTACAGTGAGCTGGTCTCCCCACATTACATAAGCCTTATTGCAAATGTATCTGGCTGCACCGCTCACAGACGGACCCCTAACTGCTCCAATATCTGTTTCCATCAACGGTACCGCACACATGATGGTACCTGTAATAACCTACAACACTCAATGTGGGGGGCATCACTCACTGCCTTCCAGCGATTGCTTCGACCCAACTACCAGAATGGATTTAATATTCCCCGTGGACATGGTGCCTCAGAGTCTGGGGTCCTCCCTTTGCCTCTTCCTCGTCTGGTTTCCACAATGATGATTGGTGCAGAGACAATTACGGCAGATTCCCAATACACACACATGCTTATGCAATGGGGACAGTTCTTGGACCATGATCTGGACCAAACGATACCAGCCCTCAGTATGTCACGGTTCTCGGATTCTATGCCTTGCAGTGAGGTCTGTACTAATGACCCTCCCTGCTTTCCAATCACTATACCTGAAAATGATCCTCGTGTGAGCAATGGCCATTGTATGTTTTTTGCACGATCCAGTCCAGTGTGTGGAAGTGGGGTGACTTCTCTTCTTCTGGATTCTGCCTATTATCGGGAGCAAGTGAATTTGATCACCTCCTACATAGATGCCTCTAATGTCTATGGTAGTACTGAACGAGAATCTGATGAGCTAAGAGATCTTCATAACCCGAGAGGAATGTTGAAGGTTGGCAGTGTAGTGTCTAGTTCAGGAAAGCACTTAATGCCTTCTGCCAATGGACCTCCTACAGAATGTATGAGGAATGAAAAAGAAAGTTCAGTTCCTTGCTTTCTGGCAGGAGATCACCGTGCTAATGAACAACTTGGCTTGACATCCATGCACACCTTGTGGTTTCGAGAACATAATCGTATTGCAGAACATCTCTTGAATCTTAATCCACACTGGAGTGGGGACAAGGTCTACCATGAATCTAGGAAAATAGTGGGTGCTCAAATGCAGCATATCACGTATGCCCACTGGCTTCCTAAAATCTTTGGAGAAACAGGAATGGACATGTTAGGGGAATACCATGGCTATGATCCGAATGTCAATAGTGGTATTATTAATGCTTTTGCTACTGCTGCTTTTCGATTTGGGCACACGTTGATTAACCCCATTCTGTTTCGACTGAATGAAAGTTTCCAGTCCATTGAGCAAGGACCTCTACCATTGCACAAAAGCTTCTTCAGTCCATTCAGGCTGCTGCAGGAAGGTGGGATAGACCCTGTGCTGCGTGGTCTGTTTGGGGTTCCTGCAAAAATGAGGGAACCCACAGCATTGCTGAACTTAGAGCTTACAGAGAAACTGTTCTCTGCTGTGCATTCTGTGTCGTTAGACCTTGCAGCAATTAATATTCAACGGGGGCGTGATCATGGTATTCCTCCTTACAATGACTACCGCGTCTACTGTAACCTTACTTCAGCTAAGGATTTTGAAGACCTTAAAAATGAGATAAAAAACCAAGATATAAGGCAGAAGCTTCGCAGGTAAGGACTAACCAGAATTTAGTATTCCAGAATGTGTCATGGGCCCAGTAATGACTGTAAAAAAGAAGAGAATGTTCCAGTAGCTTGGGCACAAAATTGGTGTTACTATAGATGTAGGTTCTTAATGTTTATAAATAGAAAATAGGGGTATGTATTATATAATAAAATTCAGAGTTGTTTTACAGTAGTTGTCAATTTTAAGGTAGTGAATCAGAAACAAAAATATCATATTTGTTCATAAGTTAAGCATCCACCAACAATTCCGGCCATTCTGTTTTAATATTTCACAGGTATATCTAACTCTCTAACTCTCCCATTCTAGCCTATATGGAACAGCAACAAATGTGGATCTTTTTCCAGCCCTTATTGTGGAGGATTTGCTGCCTGGATCTCGACTGGGACCCACTTTAATGTGTCTTCTTGTTACTCAGTTCAAGAGACTCCGGGATGGAGACAGGTAACACTCCGGGATGGAGACACTTGCGATAGTCACTGCAGTAAACACCTCTGTTATCTGTAGATTACTTTTTGTGGTTCATCTAATGTAGTCACTTCATTCAAATGAGCATTTTATTTTTGTACTTAAGTAAAATGCAGTAGATACCCAAGTTTGTTTTTATAATGAGGCATGAAGTCTTTCATTTGGAAATATGTAATTATTCCAAAACAATAAATATTTTTAATAACAATCACTTGAACAGCAAGGTTGTCATATGTTAACCCCCCAATATTAACCGCCCCTATATCATTAAAAAATCTTGCAATGTACCATATAATATCAGCGAAATATATAGAATAGAGCAGGGGTTCTCAAACTATTTTGCTCTGGGACCCCATCTGGCAAAAAAACCCCAAGCAAACATTGCCCCTATATATTTTCACTAAAACATCAGATTATAATTTTAAACAGTGGTATTATATGTTTTGTACCAAACTATACAGCTTCATGTTCTACATTATTTGTGCATTATGACAACTGGCAATCCTATGTGACAAATGAATGTGGAGATGGAAGTGGTTCAGTGAAGCAGTCTAGGTGGCCAAGGGCCACCAATCACCTACTTCACGCATGTATCACAGTTGCACCCCACCAGCGCCTGTGCCAGTGTGTCCCATAGCTCCTGGCCTGCAACTGGGAGATGGTCTCTCTGATGAAGGCGCGACCCACTCTGGGGTCCCGACCCACAGTTTGAGAACTGTGGGAATAAAGAAAAGAATTGTGTGAGAAGATAGTGATTAAAAACTTGAAAAGTGTCTCCTTTTATTGTGATAAGATGCCAAAAAGCTTTAGTTAAATAAATAAGAGGGAAAGAATTATATCCAAGAATTTACAATTTATAACATTAATATATAACCATTGTATTCATCACTATTTCAACTGTATCAGTAGGATCTTCAGTGATACTGGTATAAAGTTTTCCCCTGTTCTCCCATGGCAGCAATACACATGGGAAGGACTTCCCCTGATACGCCTCAGCCGGAAAAGAAAAAAGACACCGCGGTACATAAGCCCTCCTCTTCCGTGTTCCTGTGTCTTTTTTCTTTTCCTGTTACCTCAGCATGCAGGTCACATCGGGTCTTCCAGCGCCACAGGTCCCCCGGCCGCCGTCCGGTTCGTTGGTCGAGCAAGCCGAATGCCTTCTGGAGGCAGGCTTTTAACAGGTCTCCCTGTATGACGTGGCTTCCGGTGCGCCAGTCCGTATGCATCCAGCGCGAACACGGGTGTTGGGCGCGCCGCGACAGTATAAAGAGGGGTTTGCAGCAGCCGTAAAGAGCGAGCTGTCGGCGCGGTATTCAAACTTTGTTAGACGCTCGCTCATCTAACCTTGTGGAAACTTCCTCCGATTGCTGGTGCAATTATCCTGCTGGTGCAATTATCCTGCTGGTGCAATTATCTTACTGTGCATTATTTTTCTGGTGCATTTGCTTACTGGTGTACCTTGATTGCATATTCTATGGAGGAGAAAAAGGCCAAAAAGTCTGGTAAGAAGTACTTTATGGCTTGGCTGCTGCATTAACCCCGCTGCATTGCTATATCTTTATAGCCATTTCTTGCACGTTTGTTTTATGCATTTCATCCTGTTGCATTGATCTCACCATACCTGAGTATGTCTGATCCAGGAAAATCCAAATTGGAACCTAAAATCCAGCACAAGAAATCTCATGGTGCTAAGTGCTCGTCATGCAACTCTGAGCTTCCAGAAGAACATGATGGGACCCTATGTGACCTCTGCAAATCTAAACAATCAACACTTCCTGCTCAATTTTCGGACTTTGTGTCTATACTCAAAACCGCTATGGCGGAGACCTTTAAAACAGCTTTAGCGGACACCCTCTTGGAACATCAAGGGCCCTCCAGGAAGAGACCCAGACTAGAGGAAACATCTGCAGAGCCGGAACATCCATGCAGATATCAGATAATTCGGATTTATCTGAAGGAGAGGTGGCGCTTGGGCAGGAAGAGTTGAACATGAATCCTGATCTTGTCAACAACTTACTGAAGCTTCTGTATAAAGCACTTAATATTGAAGAAACTCAGGAGTCACTAAAACTCCAGGACCTCCTGTTTAAAGAACAAAAGAAGAAGGCTAAAGTTTTCCCATTATGAACCTCATTCTTGAGGAGTGGAAGGTGCCGGACCGACGTACAGTGGCTCCTTCTAGGCTGAATAAAATTTACCCTTATTCTGCAGAAGACTCCAAGAAGTGGGACGAGTCTCCTAGAGTCGATGCGGCCATCTCTCGGCTATCCCATAAGACCACGCTACCTCTGGAGGATGTTAACGTGTTCCGTGACCCTATGGAGATGAAGGTGGAACTTGGCTTACGGAAACAACATGTCCTCTGGGGGGCAGCAATGAGGCCAGCCACTGCCATCGCTATGACATCTCGAGTCTTGAGGGGATGGTGTCACTTGGAGTCGGACATTGCTGACGGTGTCAGCAGAAATATTCTCACAAAGGCATTACAGGACATCCAGATTGCAGTAGAGTTCATCTGTAACGCTTCGCTGGACGTCATAAAATTTGCAACCAGGGCCGCTGGCACAAACGCGGTAACCAGGAGGGCGTTGTGGCTAAAACCCTGGGTGGCGGAAGCCCAATCTAAAGCGAAATTGCTGTCTCTCCCTTTTGAAGGGGATTATCTATTCGGAAAAAAATTTAATGAGATCATCGAGAGATCCTCAGGAGGAAAATCGTCCTGGCTTCCCCAAGATAGGCCTAGGAGACCCGCGACTACAAGATCAACCAGAACAACACATCTGGAATTTCGGGAGGCACGAAGTTACAGGCCTGGCAGAGCATATAGGAGAGGACAATACTCCACCCCAAGGCAGAGCTTTCAGAGCCAAAGAGGGAAAGACACCAGACCAGGATATCGTCCGGGTTCGCAGTGACTTGGGAATCAGCGCCGAGGGACAGACAGTAGGTGGAAGGCTGTCCCTCTTCAGCGAAACTTGGTATCTTTCCACCTCAGACAGATGGGTGCTGGAAATTGTGTCCCAGGGATACAAAATAGAATTCTTCCGNCCACCAGGAGATTACTTCACCAGGTCTCCAGTTCCAAGCATGGAGATAGGAAAAAAAGGCGATGACATCAAGCCTACAACACATGTTGGAACAGAATGTGGTTGTTCCAGTACCGACTGCTCAACATCACAAGGGATTCTATTCCCGCTTCTTCATCATTCAGAAGAAGACGGGGGATTACAGAACTATTCTGGATCTCAGGCGCCTGAACGAGAACATACAGGTAAGACCTTTCAAGATGGAATCATTGGCCTCCATTCTTCCCNACATACGCAGAGGGTCTTTTCTTACATCAGTAGACCTCAAAGACGCCTATCTGCGCGTCCCCCATATGTACTTTGCACCAGGCCTTCCTAAGGTTCTGTGTTCGGGACCAGCACTTCCAGTTTGCCACTCTACCATTCGGGTTGGCGATGTCCCCGAGAACATTCACCAAGGTTCTGGTGGTGGTCATCGCCAGACTAAGGATGGAGGGCATCACCATCTGGCCCTACCTGGACAACCTCCTCATCGCCGCCCCGACAGAAGAACTGGCAAGACGGCATACCTCCAGAGTCATCATCTCCCTTCAGCAGCATGGTTGGCTCATCAACGTGGACAAAAGCCAGCTTACACCGTCCACGAACATAAAATACCTGGGGGTCTGGATAGACTCAAAGAACATGAAAGTCACCCTGACAGACCACAGGATCTTGAACATACGTACAGTACTTGCCCAGGCAGAGAGGAAAACCAGGATCTCGGTGGAGGAATTAATGAAAGTACAAGGGCTAATGTCACCAGCCATAGAGGCAGTCCCTTGGGCGAGGCTTCATATGCGTCAACTACAAACATGCTTCCTGAACCAGTGGGACAGAGATCCTCTGAACACACAACAGAGTATTCTACTGTCATCAGGAGCCAAAGAAGATTGCGTTGGTGGTTACAGGAGGGAAGGTTGGAGCAAGGAAAATCATTCCAACCACAAGAGCCAGTCATAATCACAACAGACGTAAGTTCATCAGGATGGGGGGCTACCTGCGGTTCGTCCTGGGTACAAGGTCGCTGGCAAGCACAAGAAGGTTCACGACACTCAAATCTCCGGGAGCTCATGGCAGTACACAGAGCCTGTGTAGCCTTCAGCAAACAGATTGTCCCCAGGGAAGTCATGATTTAATCAGACAAGACTGTCGTGGCATACTTGAACAGACAAGGAGGCACAAAGAGTGCTTCTCTCCTCAGAGAGGCCAGGTCTGTGCTGCTGTGGGCCAAGGCTCGGAACATCTCCATCTCGGCAGCTTATATCGCCGGAGTCGACAATCAAAGGGCAGACACGTTGAGCAGACATCATCTGTGCCCAAACGAGTGGGAGCTGAACGACGACGTGTTCCTGAAGGTGATAAGAAGATGGGGTATTCCACAGATGGACTTGATGGCTACATTCAGCAACCGAAAGCTGCCAGTCTTTATATCCAGGCATCGTCACCCACGGGCCTTAGCGGTAGATGCTCTGACAACGTCATGGAACTTCTCCTTGGCATATGTGTTCCCTCCAATCCCGCTAATCCCAAGATTGTTGAGGAGGATAGAGAAGGAGAAGACCACCATCAT
>JABWIB010001613.1:28826-49974 GCA_016617825.1 Platyplectrum ornatum | reverse complement strand
ATCCCAATAATGTATTCTTCTCCAGGCTATTAGGGTTAATATAAGATATCACCAGCCATTCCTCTGCCCATCCCCTCATATATAGCTCCCCAGTAGTTTTAAATCATCTAAAAGTAAGCTTACTCCTTCCTAGTCATGCCATTCTCATTCTTAGGAAAGGCAAATCATATAGCCCCTTCAGTATGAGGCATAATCAGCACCAATAGTCTAAATAAAATTACAAAATCATGTGGAGTAAAAGACCTAATGCTACGCATGTTTTTCTGTCGCTTTGTTAGGCATAAGTTCTTTCGTCACCAGAAGCCGCATATTTATCGACATCTCGATCCAGTCGGCTCCCGTTTTGGGGTTACATGTCTACCCCTTGAGCTACCTAAAGTGCTAATGCCCGGAGGCCAAATACATAAAAATATAAAAAATATATATATATATATAAAATATATAAAAACATAGTAATACATTTACTATTGTGTCCAATGTCCCCTATAAAAATAAAGTGCCAATCTAATAAAGTGCAATATCCCTCTCTGTCTTAGAAGGTCGTGTGTCTCCTATGTATATACTATACACAATGTCTACCCTCATCTATTCAAAAGTGCCAGTGCATTATCCCTCTTACAAGGGGGTCTCAATTGTCTTTGTGTGTTTTTTACTACATTGTATCCTATTGGTGAAACCACTCTTCAACTTATAAAGTGTCTAGTGCCCATATAAAACCCTAAAACCTCATACTATTCATATAAAAACCACATAGTTATTTGCTTCAATCAGGCCTGTTGGAGTCACTGTATTTCTTGTCCCAGTCCGCACCTCTCAGGCCCATCTCAACTTTCTCTGGTTGAATCTATATGATTTGCCTTTCCTAAGAATGAGAATGGCATGACTAGGAAGGAGTAAGCTTACTTTCAGGCCTCATGGGTCACTGTTACAAAGGTCGAGCTACACTTGTTAGAAACTTCACTCTTCCTTGATCCCGTGTGGTGTTCTTAATGTTACCCACATGATCCAACATTATTCTACATGGGCACTCCAGACAGTATATAGTTCCCAGAGTATAACAATTAATATATTGTGTGATTTTATGTCTCTGGCCATACCTGTACACATATTAACTGGTATTCTGCATATAACTGCATGCTTTGCATGTGTGGCATTTATAGAAACCCATCTTGTTAAACTGTGTGGATTTCTTACGCCCAAGGTGGCTTTGTACCGGTTTGTCTCTCAGATTTTGTGCTCTATGCCAGCTGACTAAGGCTTTCTTCAGCAATGATTTTCGTAGTACTGGGTCACAAAGTAGGACATGCCAGTGTTTCTGCAAGATGTATTCTATGCTTTCCAGTCCTGGTTGAATCTGGTGACATCGGCTCTCTTACATCTCGGAATGAGTAGTGTCTGACTGCTCTGTTCTTGGGCTCGCTTATGGGCTCAATTTTTGCTGTTTGCAAAACATATTCAAAAAGGTCTTGAGTTAATTTGAAGCCGTTGCTATGAAACCACAAAATGTGGTTAAAGGTGCTTCCAAATCATAGGAGGTTATCCTTAGGTTGCAAAGACTCCGAGATATAGTGTTAATATCTGGGAATGGCAAACCCATCAGTATGGTAAATTTTGAGAGAAGAGCTGCTGAGCACACCAACACAAAAGGAGTGGGCATTTCCGGTAATCCTCCTAATCTAGAATTTTAACTGATCCAGATATAAAACAGCCAATCTGGTTCAATATCAATGTTCCCTCTTGACTAATTTTACTTACCAGTCATAACCCTAGATAACTTTTTCCTCTAAAACTTTGTCTAACCCTTTCTTAAATATATCTATTCAATCTGCCATCACAACCTTGCCTGGCATTACTTACCACATATAAACTACCCTTACTATAAAGAACCCTTTCCTTTGCTGATTGTGAAACTTCCTTTCTTATAACCTTAGTGGGTGACCGTGTGTCCTATATATAGTCCTTGGGATTAAAAGTTAATTTTAAAGTTCTGTATACTGACCCCTAATGCATTTATATATCATAATCATATCTCCTTTTGGACACCTCTTTTTATAAAATAAACATGCCTAAAACTGCTGGGCTTTCTCCATAAATCATTGACCACATACCCCTTATCAGTTTTGTTACCCTTCCCCGAACCCGCTCTAGTTCAAAAAAATGTTCTAGATGATGCATTAATAATGATTTATAGAGTGGTACAATTACACAGTCGCCCCATGCATCTATGCCCCTTTTTATACATGTTAATATCTTATTGGCCCTTGCTGCTGATGATTGACATTGAGCCCTATTGCTAAGTCTATTGTCTTCAATGGAAACTGAATTGGGAGCATTTGTAAACTATTTATCCCATTGCATGCTTGTGTTTGTTACTTATATTTTACATTTATTATGTTGAACCTCATTTGGCTGCCCAGTGTTCCAATTTGTTCCACTCTTGCCAAATCAATCACCTGAGAATTAAACGTCCTAGGGCTGATACCAAACTTATTCTACAGACCTACCTTAACAACAAATAATAAAAGAAGTCACAGGACACATGGTTAAGAGGGGGTTAAGAAAATAAGAATATATTTTGGCTGAATTTTAAGGATAATTTTTAAGTTGACTACACAAATTACTTTTAAATTTGATGGAGAAGAAAGCAAAAACAAGTAGAGCAGCAATAGACAAAATTTGACAAGAATTTAAATTATCATTGGCTCACTCTTAACTTTAGCACACTGCTCATCGAATGACTTGTCCAACCCAGGAAAAACCAAATGACCACCATGACGTGGCCATTCACAAAACAGCCATCACTAAGAGTAACTAAGGTACAAAACAAAGACTCTGGTAAACATGTTATTGCTTAATGCCACACATATATATGTGTCTATAAAGTTAGTTACTTTGAATCATAATTTTTATGTTCTAACGCTATTGGTCACATTCACTTTGTAGTCTGTTTATGTATGTTGATTAGTCACAGCATAGATGTCATAAACTGTTCACTGCAATTTGTCTATTAGTTGGCAAGGAGTCATTTGAATCATTAAGTTGATGAAAGTGATTTTTTTTTTTATATATTCTCTGCAGATTCTGGTATAGTAACCCAGGTGTCTTCACTCCAGCTCAGCTCACCCAGATAAAACAGACATCTCTAGCAAGGGTTCTCTGTGATAATGGGGACAACATTCAACATGTCCAGGAAGATGTCTTTCGTGTGGCTTCCTTCCCACAGGGTATGAAGAAATGTGAAGACATTCCTGGTGTGGACCTTCGTCTCTGGAAAGAGTGTTGTGATGGTGAGTTTACAAGTTTTCTTTGTATTTCGTTTCAAAATTTAGAACTGTACAAAAAAAATGTTTGTTTTCTTCCAGGATGCAGCACACAAGGTCCATTTGATGCTCTATCACTACGTTTCCAGAGGGATCGTAGATTTAGCTACACAGAGGATACTATCTACAGTGCTGAATATCCTAGGTTAGTAAAGTATCTGGACCCAATGAGGCATTGGAAGTAAATGTTTGGCGTGATGGGTAAACTGCTTACTACATCAGCTGGACATATACAATACAATCTGTACATATCTGTCATATTTCACAGACAAGAGGGTTCTCCTGATGACTATCCTGTAGAAGATATTGTGTCATCACTAGAGAGAACTATCTCTGCATTACAGGACAAAGTAAGTTTGACACGTTTTGAATTATATGGAATATTTTTCTAGACCCTTTTCTATATAAAGTTTGATGTTGAGCAAATGTCTATATATTCTTAAGTGGATCATGGAACTAAGCATGATATATGTGTGAAAGTTCTAGTTATACCATTGAATCGATTTACTGTATGGATGGGTGGGAGCCTCTTTCATTGTTTGTCATTTCTGTATGGCCTGGCCAGACCTGGGCAACCTGTAGCTCTCAGGATGTTGGAAATTCACTTCCCAGCATGTTTTGTAAAGTATCAGCTATGGCTATGCCGTTAAACCATGCCTGGAGAGGCAAAGGCTTTGCCTGACCTAGAGGATTGGTCAGCTGAACCTAGAATGTCCTCTGCAACCTTCTGTTGACAGATCATATAGGTATGTCTTACATTGATTAAAGTTGGGTAACTAGGTACCTAATAAATTTATTAATAGACTAGGACATGTACCAGTGCAAAAAGTCTCACATAAAAATAAGTACATTTTACTACTTGTTTCTTAAGCTTTAATTTATGTAAACATGTTTCATCAAGTCTAGAGAAAACATTGCATTTTCTAAGTATGTGTAAAACTGATTATCCCCATTGTGTTTATTAGGTGCAGGCAATTGAAGCTCAGCTGAGACATCAGCAAAGGGATTTGCACCAGTGATATATGTGAATAATAACAGAGAACTATAACTTATATTGAACCATTAATGAACCACTTTTGTCAGTATCGAACTGTGAATAGTCTTGTCACTCTTATTAGTCTCACAAAATGTGACATGTGAGTATTACCTATTTAATAATTGTAGTACTGAATCTTCATTTCATTTGGGACTATATAAGCACACTCTATTATGGTGTGGTTTGTTCTCAAGAACCTGCAATCTATCAATTATCTATAAATTATTTGTGTATCGCATGAACACTTCATAAAAGGAGTTATAAATGTAAATTTAGAAAGCTGTAAGACTGCACCACTGAAGTATTCATGGACCCTAGCTCCCCTACACTGCATATATTTTGTGAACTCTGGACATGTGCCTGTTTCTCATGCTTTAATTATGCTAGATCTTCACAATCACTACTTATACAAATTACAAATTATAAATGCATCCGGTGCAACGCCTTCTAGTACTACTCCATTTTTAGGTTCCTTCCCATTCTATTGCTTTAAAATTCATTGGAAACTTATACAGAACATGTTGAGAGGAAAAAAATCTTTAAATGAAACCCCTTACTAAATAGTGTCAGAATAGTGCCAAATAGTTTTATGAAAGCGTGTACCTAAAAAATAGATACTTTCTCTCCAAATAGGAGAGTAGGAAATTTTAAGGAAAGTTATATTAAATATTGTTCCACCCAGCGTTTGCACATAACATAGTAGTGATATAACCGTGAGCTCTCCATGATGTGTCATTCTATAAGCCTGGTGTAGAATTTTACTTACCTTACATTCTGTATTTTATAGTGCACTTTATATGGTAATTATATAATGTGATAATTGTGTCTGTGTGTTTATGATATATAGATATAGTAATTTTCTAATTAGGAGTTATCAAATTCATTAAACCACACCTTGAACATTCCCGTCTGTTTCTTTTTCCTTTTATTTGTCATCGTGCGTAAAGTCTGGATCTGCCCACTCGTGAGTTAAGCTGGCCATACACTATAGAATAAATTGTTCCAATCTAAGCATTTTTCAAGAGTGGGTAAAACCATGTTGAATTGCAGGGGAGGAAAATTGAATTAATTGCAATCAGTATTACAGGTGAGAGATGATGTTTCCAGCACACGTCTAATAACAGTGTAACAGTAACGCTGGTCAGTATCTGTGTGCAACATGCAACAATAAAGTATTCTCCCTGCATGTACACACTGACATTCATTTTACCCCCCCTGCAATTCATCATGGTTTTACCCACTCTAGAAAAATGCTTAGATTGGAACAATTTATCTTATAGTGTATGGCCAGCTTAAGTTGTGAGTTAAGCTAGGTACACACGGTAAGATAAATTGTTCCAATCTAAAGATTTTTCAAGAGTGGGCAAAACCATGTTGAATTACAGTAAATGTAATCAGTTGCAATCAGTATTTCAGGTGAGGGATGATGTTTCCAGCACAAGTCTAATAACAGTGTAACAGTAAAGCTGATTAGTATCTGTATGCAAAATGCTAAAATAAAGTATTCTCCCTGCATGCAAACACTGACATTCATTTTACTCCCCCCCCCCCCGCAATTCAACATGGTTTTACCCACTCTTAAAAAATCTTTCGACTGGACACAATTTATCTTACCATGTGTACCTAGCTTTAGCCAATATTACGTATCTGTGCGAAACTTTATGTACTATTGAATTACAATTTATTTTCAAGGGTTAAATTGCAGGGGGGGGGGTTAAAATGAATGTCAGTGTTTGCATGCAGGGAGAATACTTTATTGTTGCATGTTGCGCACAGATACTGACCAGCGTTACTGTTACACTGTTATTAGACTTGGACTAGGAAACATCATCTCTCACCTGTAATACTGCTTGAAACTAATGAAATGTAACGCCCCTGCAATTTAACTTGGGTTTTGCCAAGTTGTGCTAAGTAAGTTGTGCGTAAATCAATAGTATGTAATACTAAAACCGAAATAACTAATTGTCCAGACAAAGGTTTAAAAACCCTATTTACTACTAATAATAAATTAAAAATAATAAAATAAACAGCAGTAAACCAGCCTATTCATGGCATCAATCCTAATCACTCTCTCTGGCTACAAGCCCAGAGTGTGACCTTATATACTGTAGTTTTAACATAGTGATAGGTGTGAACAATGAAACAAAGAATCACCGGAGACATTGGTGAATTATAATGATGATTATAAAGGATTGGTTGATTGAAACATGTGATTGTAACATATACATTAAAACATACATTGAAATATATATTGTTATACTTGGTTGGGTAAATTTATCTAGAAAGGAAGGTCTAGGAGTGTGTTTATTACATCATTACTGCAAGAACATCATTTAATTTTGTTTGTTCATTGGATTCTTCTGGGAAACAGTATGATTATAGCACATATAACGATTGTGGCATTAACTAATGTAAGATGTCATATTTCTTAACTAGAAAATCTATTATTGACAAATTTTAAAGTTAATAACTAAAAAGTTTGTCTTATATTAAAATATTCTGAAACCACTTATGAAATCCTTTACCCCTAACATAACACAATATTAGAAGGTTCTTTAGATAAACTATACATATATACCGTATTTGCCGGCATAAGACGACCCCCCCAACATTTCCACTCAAAAATATAGAGTTTGTGATGATCCCTTGCTATGATCCCCTGTTGCACTGACATTTTGCTGATGTTTCCTGGAGAGGAGGGGGAGGATGTGTCTTATAGTTCATTCTCTCACTGCACTCTGGGGTCACGGGGTATCTCTGAGGTAATAAACATCTAATGCTCTATAGATAACCACCATAGGACCATGTATACATAGTGGTTATCTATGGAGCATTGGATGTTTCATACCTCAGAGAAAGATAGTGTAGATAACATATGGGCTGCTGTCATATTACACAACAGAGGAACCTGTCACTACTGAGCTGTACTAAACTAACTGAATGCAATGACTCTACTATAATCAGTTTAGTACAGGTCAGTAGTCACAGGTTCCTCTGCTGTATGAGTGTCATGCACAGCACTCACCTCTGCTGCAATCATTGCTGGAGGTTTCTGATCCAGGCACACATGGCACAGGCAGCAGCAGCATGTGACTGGCAATCAGCCTATCACTGCTGCTCAGAAGAGGGAGGGGGAGGAGTATTGCCCTCCGAGGCTTCCCTGCACGGTGAAGTGGCTGGACGCTGGCTGGAGCTGCGCGTTTTCAGCGTGTTTTCTTCCTGGTCCCAACCAAGTGCACCCGGCGTATAAGAAGACCCCCCCACTTGGAGGCATGTTTTTCGGAGCTGAAAAGTAGTCTTATACGCCAGCAAATACAGTAATCTATGATATGGCTAAAATAAAGTTTCTGTAAATATAGTTTGCAAAACACAAAATTTAAACACCAAATATTACACTAAAAATAATGATATCACTGAAAATGATTTAACGGTCAGTGATATTAATTATACCGACCTGATGATGGCAGTAAAAGTACACAAATTCAGTTTGATAAGAGATACTCCTAGGCATGGCCAAACTGGCGCTATCACATTGGAACATTCCAAAGCACCCCAAGGAGCCTAGGTGCACAGTATAGGAACCACTTGAGAATAGTCAGTCACCAAAAAAAATCAAACTGGCCTCCGCCAGAAAGGCTGTATAGAGGAAATAGTACTGACAGATTTACTAAGCTGTCTCAATTGCAAGATTATACAAGTGATAAAGAAGATACATCTCCAAAAAGAAAATAGAGCACGCTTCATTTCGTACACCCAATGATATCAGGAAGCGTATTTTGGCACAGTCTCCAGTAGGTGGCATGTTGGCTCAGTTGTCTATTTTGTTTATTTTTGTAATCCTTTCTATTATGCACACACTAGTACAATACAGAAACAATGTATACTCTTACAATGTCAAACAATGCCAAGAGAGAACAAAGAGGGAATAGTAGTGATTAAATACAATAACCAGTATGTTTCTATAACCAACATGTGATTTTGTGAAGAACAAATTGTGACAGGTACAGTAAACAATGAACCATTCACTAAGGTATTCGGTATCTTAACAATAACCAATCCTGAATGTACCTGCGATGGGCAGCATGAAAATATGTTCTAATGTCAGGAAAGTGCATACCTGACTAGTTTGCTGCAATTTCAGCAGACTTAAGCTGGGTACACATCAGAAAGACCATGTTTCCAATCAACAGATAAATGACCCTCACAGCAGAAATCTGTTAGAAAACAAAATGTGAGTAGCAGATTTCTGCTGTGAGGGTCATTTATCGGTTGATTTGAAAGATGATCTTTCTGATGTGTACCCAGCATTAGCCCTATTACTGTTGCAGATGGATCATCAAAAAGGTAGTTTTTTTCCCCAGCAATAGAGAAAAAACTTGGAGGGCATTTTAGGGCATTATGTAAAATGGGTTTGCAGCATTGTATTGGGATATCACAACCCTAAGGGAGATATGTAGGCAGCGGTACAGTTATAAAGCTATAGACTATTCCATTTTATTAACCTGGAATACCAAGTTGTCCCCAGGCATTCAATGTATTAAAAACCCTAAGTGTTACTAATGTATAACAAATGTCTTCTGTGAATGATGTGCCTTTCACTTTTCTTTTCCCATTCTGTTGCCCCTGAATTCGCTCCAGGATCCATAGCTAAATTAAACAATATTGGGGAGAAAGAACATTTCTCCAGGCATGACACTCCATGTGTGAAGTCATTAAGGACTTTAGTGCTACTGACTGGCAGGCACAGGTCAAAAGGTTGTGACACTGTTCAATGCAGAGCTCTTTGCTCGCAGCCCGGAAGCAGTGACATCATAAGCTGCAACAGGCATCTCACTCCACAGAAGCACTTGACACCTGCCCATCACTCCAAAGGCCCATCTGGCATTAGGCAGAACTGCAAGATGGCCGGTCAAGCTCTTACTTCATATATATTATGCTACCAATAATCTAGGGGAGGGGGGGAGGGGAGGAGAGTCACGTCAAAGCTATGGAGGCAGGGCCGGGGGTTGGCGCTGGAGATACCAGGTGGTAGACTCAAAGAGGGAAAAGATATGAGTGCGAGTGGGTAAGTCTAACGTGTCTATAAACAGTCCCCATTTGCTGTAAAAGCGCTCCACACCTTGCTCAATGTCTGGTAAAGTAGCGCTGCGATCGAAGTAGAGGGTACGCAGCAGAAGCACCGTGGCTATCCTAGGAGGCGCCGGCGAAGTCCATTGGGTTAAGATGGCTTTCTTAGCAATTGTGACCAATACAATCAGGAACGGGAGTAAGCGATTCCCATGGCTGCCCAGGCTCCACCCATCAAACTGGGCAAACAGGAGCGGAAGCGGCAAACAGGAGACCCTCAGGCCAAAGGCGGTATTAACAAACCACGTGAGCTTATGCCAGAACCTCGTGATCTTCCGACAACTCCAGAANCAGTGGAGAAAAGTGGCAGCTGGACGTCCGCATTTCAGACAGTGATGAGAAGAGTCCGGTACCATATGGCGGCACTGTATGGGGGGACGTAGATCCTGTGCAGGAATTTCAAATGGACCTCCTGCAGGTGCGCGGAGGAGAGCACCCGGAGGATCCGATCAAGATGGTGGAAGAGGACGCTCGGGGCTTCGAGGGCGGGGATGCTTGCCTGCCAGCGGTGAAAGACCGGTGCCCAGAGCTGGTCGGCAGCAGTCTCCAGCAGATCATGTTGGAGATATCGCGTGCGATACGGGAGCGATTGCACACGGCGAAGCAGGCGCATGAGAGGGTCCGATGTGTCGGCAGCGTCGAATGCCGGGGGGATCGAGTGGATGTAGTGTCGGAGTTGGAGGTACATGTAAAAGTGTGAGTTAGGGAACGAATAGGTCAGACGCAGTGTGTGGAAATCCATCAGGAGACCTCCCGGGTCGAAGACATCACGGATCGAATGAATACCTTTGTGTCTCCAGTGGAGGAAAGCAGGGTTGTCGAGCCCGGGCGCAAACGCCGGGTTGCCCCAGATAGGGGTGTAGGTCGAGTGGCGCGGGTTACGGCGAAGCGAACGGTTCAGGCGGGTCCAGGCACGTCTCCTAGTAGCAAGAAGGGGGTTGGTCATGACCAGGGGCGGGAGAGCAGCGCGGGGGCAGAGAAGTAGTGCCGCCGGCCTTTTTTACATTTTATTTTAAAAATGGTTTGGCTTTTAAAATTTTTATTTTAAAAATGGTTTGCCAATGGTTTGGCATCGTTAGACAAAAAAACGCCAAAATGATGAATCTATATTGATTTGTTGGATGTTTATACTAAAAACCAATTGTATATTACCTTTAATTATACGTGTTGGCATCTGATCCACCTATATGTTCCTAAATGTAATATTCTTTAAAGCTAATAATTTTAATGCTCTAACAACCATGTTATTTCACAACAAATACTTTTAATATATGAAACATGTAACATTTAACATTAGATGTTATGTTGCTGGAAATGTATTTTAAACCTTTTACTTGCTGTCATGATATTTATTTTATTAATTATTATTATAAATGTCTTTGTTGGATGTTATTCAACATTTGTTTCTTCTGCAAACTCAAGAAAAGTTTAAATAAAAAGCTGTGTATTTATAAGTGTATAAAAGCGTATATACTTTGAAAGAGGGTGATTGTGATATATGTAAAGAGTTTATTTTTCAGAGGTGGTTACCATAATCTGCTTGATATTTTGATATGGATAGATCAGCTGTTTGTGCCCACCCACAACCCATGGGAATATTGTACTTTGCTGCAGATATACTGGTTGGGTCACATTCTTTGTAAGTCTTCCTGGTTCTAGAAAGTTTCTTTCTGAAAGTTCAGGTGATCAGGAAGTGACCAGATGAAAAATAACTGCAGTGATAGAAGTCACAGAGCAGCAGAACAGAAAGCGGGCCGCCAGGTTATAGCATGCTTGCAGAAAGGTGACCAGAAACCAGGCAGGTAAAGCTACTGCAGACTTTACCAAAGAATGGAGGCATTTTTAAAAGAACATCTCAGCTTTATGGGGTGTCTGTGGGACAAGATCTGGCCTCATACTCAGCAGCGCGGACAGTCATCTATGCCACCTATCCACCCTCGTGCGTCTACAAGCCTGCCAAGCATTGACATTGTGTCTGTGCTCTACAATTTTGATGCCAGGAACACAAATGAACTGAGTGTACAAGAAGGGGAGAAACTTTGTAAAGTAAAAGATGAGGGGGATTACATCATGGCCAGGAAACTGACAGGGAGTATGGAGATGGGTCTTGTCCCTGCCAATTATGTGACTTCATTAAGCTTCTCCAGTCCCACAAACTCTACCAATGCAGGTTCTCTAACCAGTCCTGGTCTTCAGAACACTCCTAATATCAGCAATGAACCGTAAGTACTCAACATGCATTGTTTTATAGTAAAGTTAATTATGTGAATGTAAATCTAATGGGATTAACTGAATGGAGCACGTTGTTTGTGGGTTGTCAGGCTTATGTACTCCACACAAATATACACTGCTTCTAAACCTCTATAGCATTTCTGTACAACCATTTCCAGTATTTTTCAATGCCAAAATCCATTTGCTTCTAATGAAAGTGGAATCAGTCATTTAAGATTTAATTAATAAATATAATTTTATATGAATGTACATACATGAAACTACTTACAATCGTATGTAAATCTTTAAATATCTTAAGGCGGGAGATTAGGAACCAATACATGCACAGACAGGACCATATCCAGACTTGCATACATATGAACTTACGAGCGTAAAGTTACAAGTGTGCGAAACCATGCTGAATTCCCAAGGAGGTAAACTGAATTAGTTGCAAACAGTATTAGAATTGTGAGATGATGTTTCTTTTCCCAAGTCTAATAACAGTGTAACAGTAACACTGGTCAGTATCTGTGTGCAACATGCAACAATAAAGTATTCTCCCTGCATGCACACACTGACATTCATTTTACCTCCCCTGCAATTCAACATGGTTTTACCCACTTGGATATTAATATATCCAAGGCACTGTGGGCACTGTGGGTCTCATATTTAGGTAACATTATGACACCAGCTGATTGTGAATGTGTTTTTCTTACCATAGAAGCCTTATGCATTTTACAAATACATATAACTAACAGTGACACTGACCATGCTTGGCTGATATAGAAAGGCAATTCTAGTAGTATACAGTGTTGTATATGTATTTTTTCCATCACCACTGTGCTCGAAGATCCGGGCACAGCAGAGATTTGATGACAGATCCTTCTTGGTTTCAGTCTTCCATGCGGCTGGGGGAGGCTACTCATCTTACATGCATGAACTCCTACAAGATTTCCAAGCCAGACTCACTTAATATTGTGGTCATTCAGAAATCTGGATACAGGGAAGGGCTCTTTCCAATTACTGTACAATTTACATACACCCCTCACCCTGCTGTCATAAACTCTAGGATAAGACTTTTATGCTGGAGGTTCAGTGCATGTGTGGTTGTAAAATATAGTCCTTTTCAGATCCTAGAAATCCATAAACGTGTGTGTATGCAATGCACACACGCATGGGCTGGGGAAATATAATTAACAGTACATTAAGGGCTGGCTCCATTTCTTACATACTACCCAGGCACCTTACTGTCTTGCTTTTAAGCAAAGATGGTGCAGAGACATTAGTAGGGTCCCCTGTCTGGATGCCCCTCCAGTTGTCTTTCTTATACGTAGGTAAATTTCCACAATGGACACTCTGAAAACTTTAAGTTAAGCAATTCCATTGTTTGGTTGTCTGAACACTGGAGTTGTCAATGTCTGGATTCATTCCACAGTAATTAAAACCATAATGGAGTATTGATGAAGATTTCTATAACACAGCTTTGTCTTCAGAGTAAATGCTTATTAGGTGTGGAATGTACAAGGGATTTTACGCTTGTGTTTAGTTCCACTTTCTCATTCTACCTGCTATTAAATCTTATCTATTTTATTATCCTGAGCGACACAGGTTCCCCTGTTCCCAGTCCACTAATAAACTATAAGGAAATATCCTGACTGGTCTGTTCCATTTAATTGGGCTGATTCAGAGTTAGAGAAACAAACAAAAAGAGGAAGAAATGTTAGAATATGAGGTGCATTTATTACTTTTGTTTGTATATTTTGGAAGCAGGAAATAATATAATGTATAATACTGTCAATGTTAATTTAACAGTGTTTACAGATCAGTTCAGGAATGTCACCTATAAACTCTAATTCTGCCTGTATTAATGTGTTAGCAGTTTCTTCTATTTCTGAAACAGCATGATGGGCCAGATCCAGACTAAGGGCAGGATCCAGACTTAAGCAACTGAATGCGGATTTTGCTAACCTAATAGCTCTTAACTTGATTCCCCTCCCTATAATGGAGAGGCCACTTTCCCCATATGGAGTGGAATCTGTCGCCAGAGCAGAGATCTGCATTGTAAGACTGAAGGCAGCCATTTCTGTGCAATTTACATCCCTCCCCTGCCCCCTGTGTGTAGGTTGCGCAGGGCTGTCATATGGAGTGCACATACGCACTCAATTTTGCCACCATTATCAGAAAATGGCGCTCTTTCCCCAGTTTGAATCCAGCCTCAAGTAACACAAAGGGCTTTATCTAAACTATATGCATAAATCCCCTGCATATGCGTATGGGGGGAAGGTGGTTGTGCCTTTACGTATGTCTAATTCCTTTACTGCATCCACTCCAATGTCTTTCATTAAATTCTTGGTCCTCAATATAATGTCTGCCTTTTTACTTTTACAGCTGGTATGTAGACGTTTCCAGTCGCCAAGAAGCAGAGAGATTACTACTCTCTCCACCTAATGAGACTGGTGCCTACCTTGTCCGACCCAGTGATACTAACCCTGGACAGTTCTCATTATCAGGTAATAGATCCAGGGCTGGTGCTAGGTCTCTGGGAACCCTAGGCGAGACCTAGCACTGCCCCCTCCTAACCTTTACCATCCCCCCGGACCAATTCACGTATGAGAGGGGACGCTGCCATTCTGTAGAATTCCCACGCTGGGTATTATTTACAGGCCAGGTTATATCATAACATAGATGGAGGCAGCATGGGGGTGCTTTTATTGCCCCCCTCCCCCTGGTCCTGGCGCTCTAATTGTGTCACCTGCCCTGAAGAGATCACTGCTGCTTTAAAATTAAAACTGTAGTTTCAAAAGAATTACATTTCTAGTGTTTTCTGCCTCTGCGGCACCTCATAGACACCATTTCACTGCTCATCAGATCATCTCTGAATATCTCATTCCCCAATAATCATAATATGTTGCTCTAGTGCTAGGAACACACTTTCATGGTTTTGATGGCAGATCGCTAGCCGGTAGAATGACGGTATAGTAGACTGGCTTTATGTAGTTGACATTTGATTCTTGAGATGTTCGTTGTTCATTTTTTTGAAATATAGAGCCACTTAATCACTTTACACTCTTATTACGCTATCTGTATTACTCTACTCAGAGGAATATGATAGCGTGAATATGAATGAATATGAAGAGTGATATATCCTGCTATGGTTAAGGGATAGTTCCTCTTTAAAAAGCTGTTTCTGGTAGAATATTTGACGTTGTTAACAGACTCAGGTTTCAAAGGACTTTGATCACATGGTACAAAAATGCAATGAGTAATAAAATGCCAAAGAGGTGTAGCTTGGTTAACTGTCCTACCCTCAATGTAACCTGTACTGCACAGAGAACAGAGGTTCATTGTTTATCTGCTGTAGACTGGGCCTGATTAGGAGTTTCACCCTAAGCTAAAAATCACAACACACTGAAAAAAAACTAAATCTCCTTTGATATATTTTCCTTCACTTTCACCACATTTAACACTGATTTCAGCTATAATTTAACTATTTCATGCAATCTAAGCTACAGAAAAATACATCACTTCATTGATGGCAACTCACGCCCCTTTCATGGTAAATGGTACGTTTACTAAAGATGCGTGGGGCTTAATGTCATCAAGTCCAGCCAGTCATAATCACCATCAAGACCAGTTCTGCGTCCCTGTGTAACACTGGTATGCCACCTATTAATGTACAGTTTTATATTAGCAATACACCAAGAGTGATTTTCTATTCTCCATGTTGCAGTCCCTCTCTCCAGAGATCTTGTGGTGGCGCCCTCTATAGCAGTGCACCCTTGTCTATCTAATGGTTAATCAGGAACTTATTGAAGCAAAGTCTAGTCATATTTACAGAAAATTGCTTTTAACTGTATCATAAAATGTATCTCAAAATTTATTTTATATATATATATATATATATATATATATATATATATATATATATATATGAAAAATGGCCCGGTTTGGAAAGAAGTACATGTGCAGATGCCACCTTTCCATGATCTGGACCTTGTGGATCTAGAATTCTGTACTGGTTAAAAAACCCAAAAACATGGTGGGACAAGGTCCGGACGCTCTTTTGCTCTGCAGGAGGGGGAATAATTGCAGACTATCCTGGGATACCAGAAGAAAAGTCAGAAATTCGTGAATCTCCTGGAAATTCTGGGAGAGTTGTAACCCTGGTATTTACTACACTGAAGATGTTGCCCATAGCAACCAGATTCCTGTTACGTACTAGAGAATGTCAGCTGGAAACTAATTGGTTGCTATGGGGAATATCTTCACTTTTCCAATCTTAAAGTTTAGTGAACACAACCCTCAGTCTCTGCTTTACTCTTGGGCTATGCAGTGACTGTATGAGCCTAGTGGAAATTGCTTTATAATCAGATATGCTTTATAATCAGAGTGTATAAAGCATATCCTTATATAATCACTTACCATAATCACTTGTGGCAAGAAAGGTTCATTAATCATTAAACTACAATATAATCCTTTAAGAGAGTACTTAAGTCTAACTTATGGCAGGACACATGTTATTAGATCCCAGTGCTACATGTGTCAGGATTATAAAGAAGTGTTGGGATCCTCCCTACTGGCCCCTTAGTTTGAGATGAGCTATCATTTCAGTAACGTTTGTACATTTAATTTATTTATTTAAACAATTATTCATTTGATATATGCATATTTTGTTTGTTTAAATACAATAAACATATGCTTGGTTCTCAGTTTTGAGATAAACCCTACAGCAGCTTCATATTCATGTTCTGTGATTATATCTTACAGTGCGCAATGAAAATAAAGTCACCCATTTCCGTATTCATGTAGACACAAATGGAAAATATTACCTGCAAAGTGGGAAATGTTTTTCAACAATACAGGAACTGCTCATTTTCCACAGAACTAACTGGAAGCTTCTCAAAGGTCCTCTGCTGCAGCCTTGTGTGGTTGAGGTAGGTTACCAAAGCCATAAGCTCCAGGATAAAACAGAGCAACTTGCATATGCATAACACATGACAGTAAATGTGTACAGGAAAAGTCACAAAATATGCAGTTTGGTCCTCGTGTACATAGCGGTTTGTAACATGTTTGAAAGACCTAGAGGCCTAGTATGAAACATATTTAAAGTGGAATATATGGAAGTTATGGCTCAGGTTTACAGAATTATCTGGTTTTTATTATGTTTTAAACCAAACTTTCCATGCTTTTCTAGGTTGCTGACAATTGGGAGAGGCCACGCTCAGAATTCAAGATGGTTAGGAAGTTGGGGCAAGGTTTTTTTGGAGAAGTCTATGAAGGCACCTGGAACAATCAGACAAAAGTAGCAATAAAAACTTTTAAACAAGGTTTGTCCTTTTGGGTTTTGTGGATTTTAAACAGCAGGATGAACAGGGAATAATGGTCTCTGACACCTTATTCTTGGTGTTACAGATAGCCTAAACAGGAGTGACTTTGAGAAGGAGATGAATGCTCTGAAGACTCTCTGCCACAGAAACCTCATCCAACTGCTGGCTGTGTGCTCCATTGGAGAGCCTGTCTACATCGTAACTGAGCTCATGAGCAAGGGAAACTTAAATAACTACTTAAAAAGTAGGTGAAATATTATGTTGTTGTCTAACTTTGGTAAATTTTATGAAAGACAGATTTTTTACATAAATGCCTCTGGGAGCTGTATTTAGTCATTTTTTCTTGTAACAGAAAAGCACAATAATCTCTCTACAGCATGAATAATTTTATATAAATACAACAAGTAATGAATCCAAGCCAATCACCATATGACACACACACAGGACACGGAAATCTGAGATATACAAATTAATTGGACAAAAGAGTTTTCTGGCATAGAGGGTTGATGGCCAGTATATTCTATTATTGTGGTCTGTACATTCAAATCAGTTAAGAGTAGTCATAAATAATATTCTACCTAATGTCCGTAATGTACAAAACACATGTTTTTCATCCAAACTAAATACTAAAATGATGATGTCCTGTAGTATTATTAAAAAAGACACCTTTTTCATTGAATATCTAACATGCACAAAACTTACAGCTTAAGGACATCAGCAAAATATGAACGATTTTACATTTTTAAACATAGTATTCAAATTCAAGAGAAATAATTAACGATGTACCATTATATCTCAAATTATAAATAAATTATATGTGTGAGTGCAGGGCTCGAAGTGGGGATTGTGTGGTGGCGGTATTGGCACTAAGCCTTGTCCCTGATTTTTCCCCCTCCAGTGCTGATGGACGGAGCTTAGAAAAGGGGGTGTGGCTTAGCAGGAGAAGTGCTGGTATGCCATACCGGCATATACTGGCCCACTCCGAGCCCTGTGTGAGTAATAAAATTGCAGAATACAGTATACAGTTGGAGTATAATAAATGGATAATGAGGATGACAAATTGTATATGTAATGAGCAATCCTGAGATTTAAAGGAGGCATCAGAAGTGTAATTAGCAAAAATTACGTAGGTTTTCATGGATACAAAAAAAACCATATTATTTGTCTTCTTATCTGTGACACAGAAATGACCTTGGTGGCTTCTCTCTACAGGTAATGAAGTTAATGAGTTTACACAGGACAATTTTGTTCACATAATTTGTCAAGTGGCAGATGGTATGGAATATTTGGAAAAGAAACATGTGGTTCACAGGGATTTGGCCACAAGAAATATTTTGGTTGGAGAAAACCTTACTTGTAAGATTGCTGATTTTGGATTGGCCCGATTGCTTAAGGTTGGCTATGAACTAGTATCCTCCATTGTAACACCATGTTTTGTCTGTGTGACACCGGTTGCATCGGTTAAATGACATACATTAAGTCGTTAAATCAGATCCAGCGTTGAAAATAAGAGAGGAAAGTTACACCTGGGTAAAACCATGTTGAATTGAAGGGGAGGTCAATTTCATTCATTTCATTTCAAGTCTGATAACAGTGTAACAGTGACGCTGGTCAGTACCTGTGTGCATTAAGCATAGGCAAAGTATTCTCCCTGCATGAATAGAATACAATTACTTTTCCCTTGTAATTCAACATGGTTTTGCCCAAGTGTAACTGTCCTCCATGGTACAGTTTCCAAGACGCCGTGAGTATTGCTTACAAAGGATTCAACATAGTCAAAGAGTAGTACAAAATAAATAACAGAATATAAATAGGCAAAATATACACCTGTTTGTGCAAACACACACTTGCTATTAATGACAAACATGGCCAGGAGAAATCCAAAACAGACGTTTACTGCAGTAAAGCTTCCTAATACAATGTAAACTATTTTAATAGTGTAGATTAAATTTACCTCTTCGCTTCTGTGGAACAATTTACACTTAGTCCCAATGACCTTCATTCTAAAAGTGTTGCAGGCTACGTTAAATTGAGCTACATATACGCACAAATATTTACAGAGTAAAACCCCAGAGGAATATGATCGTCGTCATACTAGAGATCTCTATACCTTTTTACGTGAATTAAATATTAGATACCATTTTTAGATACCTTATAATTTCTGGTGTCTTTTTGTGAAATGTAACCCACAATCCCACCATCCTCTTATCTTTAATGCATTTTAGGATGATCTATATTCTCCAGAAAATAATCAGTCTATCCCAATACGATGGACAGCACCAGAAGCTTTAACCTACTGTAAATATTCAACCAAATCAGATGTGTGGTCATTTGGCATTGTTATATATGAAGTTTACATATTTGGTGATATTCCATATAAAGGTAAGGAAATTTCTTTACACAGTGGTGTAACTACAGTGGGTGCAGGAGGTATGCCAAGGAGCCCAAAATACAGGAATAGACAAGGCTGCTGCTTACCCTGCACCCAAAGGAGTGACCATGCAAAGCCAATACCGGCTGGCACTGCGGGTTATAAATAATATCCAATTAGCTGACAGCTTAGTGTGTATTCTGACGATAGAAATAGGGCCTTGCCTTGAGATTAACGCTGAAATGCCATACATAGCCTACAGAACATCTGCTGAAATTTTACTCAGAGGCCAAGATTTACTAAACTGCGGGAGTGGAAATATGGTGATGTTACCCATAGCAACCAATCGCATTCAAGCTTTCATTTAAATTTTATATACTGGAGTATGTGAGTTTGAATCTGGGCTATGGGCAACATCCCTACTTTTCCACTCCTGTNGTTTAGTAAATTTAGGCCAGAAAGAGACATAGATCATGACGGCAGATAAGAGCCACATGACCCCTCCAGTCTTCTCAGTTTTGTAGTTAAAACTACACTGACATTAGTTTATTCTTAAGTTTTGTATATTAGATTTTTTATTTTATATTTTTATCCCAAGCATGCTTAAACTGTTCTGTTCTTTATTAACCTCTACCACTTCTGGTGGGAGGATATTCCTCTTATTAACTACCCTTTACTGAAGTAATTCTTCAGCGCATGTGATCCTACCACCCTCTAGTTTATACGCATTGTGTTCTTTTACTTTTAAATAAGCCACCCTCCTCTACCTAGCCATATATGATATATTTGAAAGCTGCTATCATATAACCCTCTACCTTCTCTGCTCCAAGCTATACATAATTAGTTGCTCTAATCTTTCTTTATATGTTCTTTTGTACCTACTGTGTAAGTCAATAGTACGTAAAGTCTGAATCTGGTCCAGTAAGTAGAGAGATGTCTAAAATAAATGTTATATATCATAATAAGTGCCTGAAATGTGCTGTAGTTTGCAGTATCTATATTAAGGAGCTATTAATGAGCCACCAGACACATTTATTGTTTTGTTTCATTCTCTCCATGTTCTGACTGACTGACCAACCAAATTATTGTGTACAGGTTTGAATAACCAGATGGTAATAGCTAAAGTCTCAAAAGGCTACAGGCTACCTCAGCCTTCCAACTGCAGTATGGAAATGTACAGCTTGATGCTGACGTGCTGGATGGACAACCCCCAGGATAGGCCGAGCTTCCAGGAGCTGGTGGAGAAATTAACAGTTATTCAAAGATCAATTCGATGAAGTACAGTTCTGCTCCTTGATTACTGCTCCGTATATATGTGAAACTTTATGTGGATGGACCTATGTATTAGGGAATCCTGGTGTCACATTTATACAGACAGAAACGAACTACACCAGGGTGCATACAATTGCTCCTTCCCCTACAACTACAGCTTCACAAAGTTCTGAGACAGTTGCAGCAGCCATGTCCTCTCAATAAGCAACAATAAAGTGGCTAGGAGAATGTGAAAGAGAAGAAAGGACACAGAGCTAATACTGACTTGGTTTTTGTCATCACTGTTGTATAAAAAAAATATCTGGGCCATTTCATGCACTTGCCACTGGTCTGGATCAGGAAAGGTATAAAGGAAAGTGTAACATGGATTCCTTGGAGCTTTACTGTAATTAGAAATGTTTACAGAAATGCAGTTTGCTGTGTACATGTGCATCTATGTTGATTGCAATACATTCCAACTTATACAAAAGTATAGGCTGACATA
>JABWIB010001612.1:67375-77729 GCA_016617825.1 Platyplectrum ornatum | reverse complement strand
TATATATATATATATATATATATATATATATATATATAGGGAGGGGGCCCGTTGAAAAATTTGCTATGGGGCCCAGCCTTTTGCAGTTACGCCCCTGTGGGGATTGGATGCTCCAATGCGACATTTGTACCAACCGTGCTCTGGAGAAAGCTCTGTTCCACCCCTATTCCCCTGCTACGCTGCTCACCTGCCCCTGCTCTCTCCTCCCCCTTCCATCAGCTCCATACTATGCGCCACGTTTGGACCTGCATTAACCTCCGGCTTAAACATAATGCTCATCATTCTCTCTACGCTTCTGTCTAGGAGAACCCGGCATTTTCGCCCAGCCGGCCACCACCTTCTTTCATTGCTTCTGGAGTTGTCGGAAGATTGCGAAATTTTGGAACAAGTTCATTTGGTATGTTACCTTTAACTTACGAGTCTCCTGTACCCTGAACACACTTTTATGTGCTCAATTCGATGATTGGGACCTGGGTAGCCGTAGGGGGACATCATACCGCTTTTGATCGTCCTAGTTCTGATAAAGAAGCGGTCCTTGGCCAATGGACCTCTCCTGCCTCTCCCATGCTGAGTACTGTCTGCAGTCTATTACTACGGATGCTAAACTTTGATCAATGAGCCACAATCACAGATATT
The DNA here is from genome assembly GCA_016617825.1 of Platyplectrum ornatum. Taxonomy (NCBI): domain Eukaryota; kingdom Metazoa; phylum Chordata; class Amphibia; order Anura; family Limnodynastidae; genus Platyplectrum; species Platyplectrum ornatum. The sequence continues at coordinate 77,093 of JABWIB010001612.1, read as the reverse complement.
GAGAAAGGCGTGGAATGCTTCTATAAGAAATTGGGACCATATATTGGAGACTGGATTCCTCAACTAAAACTAACATCTCCTCTCTCTTTGAGTATATCTCCTGGTATATGCTCAACTACCCGTCCGACTGATTGATGCCTCTCCATTGCGGGACTTCCCCTTCCCATCAACCCCCCCACTTACCTTCCCGTATCCCCTTTTTGTTTGTGTCTTGTTTTGTTGCTTCCCCCATCCGCTACTGTTTTCTTTCCCCTATTCACAACACAGTACTTCCTTACACCTGGATAATGGTTCCGAAGCAATGCTTACTGTTGCCTTCCCTATTGAACCCTTGTTGCACCACTTGAAGAACCTGTACCTTTAGTTGCCTATCTTGTTCTTACTCCCCTTGGATGGTCCGGGGCTATTTATGTACTTTGGGCCATGCTTTATTTGTACTGAATGCTGCTATAAATCAATCTTGTGCTTTGGAATGAGGCTTAATAAACTACCCCCACAGGTGTAAATTCAATGGTGTTAATAAAAAGACCCATATAAATCAGTTTTAGATACCATTTTCCACAGTGTGATTGGTTAATAAAAGCAAAATCTGATTAGTGACAAAAAAGAATATCACCTTTCCTTAAAATCTTTCCACTGGGTATTTCTGGTCCTGGTCCAGGTGTTTAGCACATGGAGAGTTCTAGAACTGCATTGAGAAAATTCAACTAGAACTTTTTTGCATTCATGCGGAATTCACTCTTATATCAGCATCAGACCCAATATGTTGCATTTGTGGAAAAAGTATACAAATGACATCACAAACCAGTGTTCGTTCTGCGGTCTGCGTTTTAGCAGCTTAGTAAATTACATTTATTTGATTTTTTCAGTACATATTTATATTGTGTTGAAATTTCTCATTTCCCGGCCCCCGTTATACAATCACACGCGAGTCTGAATGAACAATTCTATGTTAATGCTCAGTTTTATACACAATTGCAGACAATAAATTAGACTTTACAGATCAAAGTGCACATCAATGCAGGAAGCAAAGAAAAAAATAATAAAACACATATACTGTAAGAAATGGGGACACAGATTCATGAGAGTGCTGGAACGATATATAACCTGTGTGTTGTGTGCTGCAATGAAGGTGTGTGTGTGTAAAGAGTTGTATTATGCTGGTGTGTATATCGGATATTGTACATTCTAGTTCTGGGTAACAGAGGGTAAGTGTATTAAGTTGTATTGTCCATGTAAGTGCATTTCTGGACCATTTAGCCTTGGTGAATGCATTCACCATTTAGTAGAATTATTAGATGTAGCTGGTGTACATTGTGCAGCATGTAAATGGCTGAAAGCCTCCATACGGTATATAAGGAAATAGATCACTAGCGATTGCTTGAAATGTGACNACAAGGAGCAGCATAGTGACAATGGGCCAGATTCAGCTTTTCACTCTCATGACTTGCACTCATGAGTTACACTCTCATGGGCAAAACCATGTTGAATTGCAGGGAAGGTAAATTGAATTAGTTGCAATCAGAATAACAAGTGACAGCTGATGTTTCCTAGTCCTAGTCTAATAACAGTGTAACAGTAACGCTGGTTCAGTATCTGTGNGCAAAATGCAAAAATAAAGCATTCTCCCTGCATGCAAACACTGACATTCATTTTACCTCCCCTGCAATTCAACATGGTTTTACCCATGAGAGTGTAACTCATGAGTGTAAGTCATGAGAGTGAAAAGCTGAATCCAGCCCAATGAGAGTGGTAGCTTCATTAGCTAAACTTTCTTATTTGTCTATGGCTGAAGAATGCAATATTGATGATAAGAACTGCTGTGGAGACATGTTGACTCTTCTGATGATTCACTGATTAATCCATGTTTAATTATATAAACTATTGGTGGTCAATGGCATAGGACTGTTATATCAGCTGGCAATCTCTGTTTCAATGTCAACATCATTATAGGAAGTGCGGTACCCTGTATCAACCAATTAGTCGTTTCCCTTTATATTCTGACCTCCAGAAAGTGACAGCATTTTCCTAGACACCGTTACAATAGACTGTTCCTACTGACCACGCAGCAACCCAATATGGAAGCAGCCATTTGAAACATGAACCAATATTTTGGTTTGGTGGGAAAAAACCTGTCTACAGCCAATGTCATTGACTTAAACTAAAGTAAATTGGAAAACAAAAGCAATTTACTGTTCACTCGCTTAGAACTGTTGAGTCAGATGAGGCTGGTAATACCTCAGAAAGGTTTCCACTGAGGCCACTTTTCCTTAACAATGTCATATGAGATAAACCTGTATTTAGAAAAGATTATTGCCACTGGAAAGTGTGTAAAGTTTGAGTACTGGGTGCATGTTGGAAGATTTGATTCCAAATAAGATAATTTTAAACCTATGAACTGGAATTACACCTAGCTAAGTGCTTCATTCCTTATTGGTCACTTTGAGCTTTCTCTAGAGATCTACATTTTATTATTTTNTGGTATATATGGACAAAGGGCTGGATCCTGTCTTTTGACCCGATCCAGGCCCCCAACTTCCACAAGTACATTTGCAGATATGGGTTAAAAGTCATCCAGTCCTCCTACATTACGCTAGGTGAGCGGATAAGGGGCATGTAAAAGAATGGATCGAGGAGGGCAAAATTCGTCACACGATCTGCTACTTAAGGTAGGAGCCTAGCAGCGTAAGCTGCCAGAGCTCTACCTTTCCGAACGCGAGAGAGGGGAGTGACAGTGGCGTTCATTAACCTTTCCCGTACTCCTCTGATGCCTGTGCATGCAAGAGTCTGGATTCGGNCCAAAAAGATTAAGATTCCAAAATACTGGTTCTTTGTCGAACTCTGACTCCACACTTATGTACCACTCCGGCTCAACTTTCTCCATTAACACACCAGCTCAACACTCTAAATCGACAGTCCAACTGACTCACCATTTCCGATTCACCGCTGTGTATCAATGTTCCATTTCAACACACATACTCTAAGACTTTGAAACAACTATCCACCTCAACATTTACTCAATACTCCGTCTCAAGACTTGCTCTTACTCAGCAGTTCAACTCAACGCGCCATCTCAACATTCTGTATCAGCACACTAACCAAGCACTCCAACTCAACATTCTAACACAACGCCCTGAATCAACACTCGTCTCAACACTGACTCAACGCTCTAACTCAACAGTCTGNTTCAACATTCTGATTAAACACTGTGGCCTAAATTNNCTAAGCGGGGAGTTTGCAGGGGAATTGAAAACTGGGGATGTTGCCCATAGCAACCAATAAGATTCCAGCTTACATTCTCCAGTATGTAAAATTAAACTCAAACTTTTCAATTCCCCAGCAATCCCATATTTAGTGAATATAGGCATGTGTATCAAAGCTCTATCTCAACTTGCTCTTACTCAACAGTCCAACTCAACAATCTGAATCAACACTTAATATGGACTCAACACTCTTTCTCAACATTGACTGAATGCTCTAACTCAAAACTCTGAATTAACACTCTAAATTAACACCCCACCTCAACTTATACTCAACTCTTTCAACTGAACACTCTGCCCAAAGGCTTACTTAATGCTACTGCCAGAGCAAATTACCAGTAAGTTTATGAATCATTGGCTTATAAATTTCTCAACAGCTAACTGAAATTTTGGTGGGTCCTGGTCAACATTTAATGGAATCATATTAGATGTTGAGCAGGGTTAATGGCTATGCACTGGAATTTGAAGCCAGTTTGGTCTACCAAAACCAAATTGATTATTCAAAGTATAATAAACCAACTGGTAAGAAATTCACAGTCCTTAACAACAGTTCTCACATTTGTGTCTTCTGTATGAAAAAATAGATGATTAGACAAATGGTAATATTACTGTTTTGCACAGTTATATGTATGTTGTAGAGAAAGAGAGAGATACATGTTTTAACCGATAGTGTGTGAGGGTACAAGTGTATGTTTTTGCAAACCACTACTCAGGAAAATACTTCAACAACTGCTCTGTGACCCTCTGATCAGTGAAGTGTTGAGGTCGGCTCTGAGCTTCAAGGTCCCCGTTCATCATCTTCCTATGTAGCAATGCGTTGGAATTGTAGTCTGCCATGGCATTGTCGGTTTCCAAGCGTTTGACACGCAGAAGGTTTGGCGGCACGTCTTCAGTGTGCTCATCGTCCAGCGAGCGCCGCATTCGACGTGAGGGACCGGAGCCTACACGCTGAGGCATTTCAGCTTCGTTCATTGCGGAGAGGACACGGGTCACTATGTACCTGTGAAACAATATTGTACAGATAAAGTTTTAATAGTTAAATGACAGCGTCTAATGTTGCTGACTGGCACTGGATACTGCAGAAAACTTTATAGGACATTCATGAAGCACAAGATGAGATAAAAATCCAGTCTGGATCTAGCTTCCACTAAGCAATGTGAGGAAATAATAGAAAATTTAGAGCTATTATTAATTGGACCAGAGGTAAATTGGCAAATATACCCTTGAAGGAGATTCCCCCTTTCCCCTGTTGTCTGTATTGGGTGGTGGTCACCAGGATGCTGCTCATACAGAGGGTGGTGGTAACTACAACGCTGTCTATATTGAGTAATGGTCACTAGTATGCTGTCTATATTGGGCGATGCTCACCAGGATGCTGTCTATAGAGGGTGGTGGTCACCAGGATGCTGTCTATATAGGATGCTGTCTATATAGTGCCGTGGTTACTAGAATGTTGTCTATATTGGGTGATGCCCACCAGATGCTGTCTATATAGAGGGTCACTTGGATGCTGTCCTTATTGGCTGGTGGTTAATAGGATGTTGTTGATACTAGGTGGTGGTCACAGAAAGATTTTGAACTGTCAGTCAATATGTTTGATTGTGGCATTTTAACGCTGTTCTTGTATTACCGACCATGATTAATTCCATTAAGGTTTAGACATTTGCAAAGCTTGCAGTGGCCCTGGTAGTACATTAGATTTCATGATATGTTAATGTCGTACATGTTGACTTGGTCCAACCTCTTGCAGACTTTTTGACCTTACAATTCATTGCAGATTCTCCTTTATTATATTAAGTTCACTTATAAAGGGCAAAAGATAGTACAAAGCCATTAGCTCCTCAGATGCAGATATTTTATGTCTTCCAATGTGAAGCAANTGAAGAACCCTCAAAAGATGTTGTAGTGTTTCTCTTTATATTTTGTCTTACCTTAGCATCTCTTCATCCATGGGGTATCCATCCTCGTTGGTGTCTTCTGTTTGCAGGCGTAAGCCAGGTCCTTCAAAGCCCCGGTTTTGTCGGTAATGACTCTGCAATGCCTCAGCCATCTGGTTTCGTGAGGCCTGTGGTCTCGTGCGGCTGGACATCACCCCAGTCTCGTCATAGTCTTGATACGGCCTTTGATAATCCACCTCTGCCTGTATGGGGCTTGGAAATCCTTGCATCTGCTCAGGGAATCCTCTGCCCTGGTTGAGTTGGTTCCACAAGTGTAGAAGGTTGGCTAGATACAAGGTCTCCTTATCTCTCCTCTGACCTTCTTCTACCAGCTGTTGCAGGGTTGGGTTTTCATGAGCAGGGTCTACTCTGCGGGAGGAGCCCATTCTCTCCAAGGCTCGGGCAAGAAGTTCCTCTTGGGGGTAGGCGGCCAGCCTGGCTAGCATCGCTTGGCTTATGTCGGGATATAAAGGTTCATTATGGAGAGGTTCTGATGGTATGTAGGATAGCATATCAGCCTCATAAGGGTTGGTCATGGNGAGGCTTCTTCTGACCCTTCGAGCAACCCCAAAGTCATCATGAGTCAAAACCCCTAGAGGCTGGAGGAGAAAAAAAAAATAAGAGGGTGATTGGGGCTTAATGCGAGTTTATTAGACACCTTAATGCTGAGAATACAGTGTATCTGCAACAATGCCCATTAGGTTGACGCCAACCAGTATAATATCTATCTATACATCTCATACCTTTCTATATATCTATATATATATCCACACTCACTGTCATACGATTTATACCTATATAACCTCCTATATACTATACAAGATTCTCTATGCACTGGTTCACTCCCATCTTTATCCTTGTTTATTCTAGGTGACTGCACACCTATCTACTGCATGTATGTATGTATCTATCTATATCATAGCTTTCTATATATCTATCTATATATACACATCTGTACATCTACACTCACTGTCATACTATTTATACCTATTTAACCTTCTATACACTATATATCATTCTCTATGCACTAGTTCACCCCCCTGTTAATCCTTGTTTATTATGACCCCACACCCATCTATCTATCCACGGTATCCATACACACCTGTATATCCACACGCAGCATCACACTCACTGTCATACTATATATATCGATATAACCTCCTATATACTATATATAATTTCTCTATAAACTGGTTCACTTCCAGCACAGATTCCATCTGGATCCTTGTTTTTCCAGGTGACCCCACACCCATAAGGCGGCGTTTGCAGATCCCCCGAGTATTGTCTCATAATTATCCTCTACCAGCCAATAGTGGCCAATATCTCTGTATCTATGAGTAATATCCAGGCAACAGACACAGGAGAAAATGTCATTATTGGTAATGAGATCAGTGGAGACTCCGAGATCCAGGGATGGATGAGTCACACTGAGCCACTTTACAAGAGGGGTCGTCAGATAATGAGGGGCCTTGGGCCCTGTGGTGTCACTGGTACGGGAAACGCAGCTTTTGGTTCATTATTGGTAGATGCATAAGCACCAGGCTGTGTATTGTCATTATACATAGGGGAGGGGGTGTTAATTAACTATATCCTTCCCATCGGGGTATACAGACCATCAGGACCTGACCCAGGGACACAGACTGAGCTGCAGATAGAGACAGGCAGGCAAAGGGTGNGATGGAGGGACAGGGACATCTGGGGACCAGGGAAGGACAATCAGGTGAGAGATGCTGGAAAGAGAAAAAGACTGACCTTGCTGAGAGTGCTCGGGACAGACATGCAGACAGTGACAGCCACCAACAGGATACAGGGGCCCATCCTGACAGAAAGACGCTGCCCAGATATGAGAAGCTGTTACTGCTGGAAACACAGCCCGAGATCTGACATAAAACCAGGGGGAGGAAGATGATGGCCCCTCCTCCATGCTGCATTGTCACAGCATCCAGGGGGGGAGCTGGAGCCAGCTGTGTCCATCTATTCTACCTGTCACCTCCCCTAATACACAAGCATCTCCGTACAGACATCTCACATCCTAATACACAGTGATTGGGACACAATTGGAACACAGACTGCTCATCTCCTAATACAAAGACACACATACATCAGGACACATTGACCTCTAACCTCCTCCTAATACACAGACATCAGGGCACACTGACCTCTCGCTTCTCCTAATACACAGGTATCAGGACAAGGTGACCCTCTCACCCTCTCCTAATACACTGACCTCCTAATACACACATATATCAACACATACGGACCTCCCACTTCTTCCTAATACACAGACATCACTGACCTCACCCCTTCTCCTAATACACAGACCACAGAACATACGGACCTCCTTCTAATACACAGATATCAGGACAAAGTGACCCTCTCACCCTCTCCTAATACACAGACCTCAGGACACACTGACCTCCTTCTAATACACAGACATCAGAACACACTGACCTCTCACCCCTTCTCCTAATACACAGACATCAGAACACACTGACCTCTCACCTCCTCCTAATACACAGACCTCAGGACACACGGACCTCCTTTTAATACACAGATATCAGGACACACTGACCTCTCACATCCTCCTAATAAACAGACATCAGGATACACTGATCTCTCACATCCTCCTAATACACAGACCTCAGGATACACTGATCTCTCACATCCTCCTAATACACAGACCTCAGGATACACTGATCTCTCACATCCTCCTAATACACAGACCTCAGGATACACTGATCTCTCACATCCTCCTAATACACAGACCTCAGGATACACTGATCTCTCACATCCTCCTAATACACAGACCTCAGGATACACTGATCTCTCACATCCTCCTAATACACAGACATCAGGATACACTGACCTCTCACCTCCTCCTAATACACAGATATCAGGACACACTGACCTCTCACCTCCTCCTAATACACAGGCATGAGAACACACTGACCTCTCACATTTTCCTAACACACAGACATCAAGACACAATGACATCTCACCTGATTCTAATACAATGACTTAACACCTCCTCCTAATGCCAAATACACTGGAATTAGGTAATTCTTTAGATGTGATACAGTATTTAGAATGAGCCTCGATCATGTATATAGTTAATATTAAATGATTATTTTGTATCTGTTTGCGGGTTAAGCATCCNAATTGCAGACAGTGTTATTGTGTGTGGCTTCTCCATATCATGTGTCACTGCAGTTCTGTATCTAGTTTATACAGATGAGAGCTGCAGGTTATACTGATTGAGCATCGATTATAGTGGGGAGTGGAAAATAAACAGGATTTTCCCTTCCTGTAGATAAATCATAATCACAAAGAGGAATGTTTATATTATATTATACCCCGGTGATCGTGCTTTCAATTATATGATCATCTCTTCCTGCAACATAGATGAAAGGTCCAGAGCACAAGTCCTAAAATCACTAAGCAGGGAGATTCCAGGGGATGTTGCCCATAGCAACCAATCAGATTCGAGCTCTCAGTTTCATTTTACATACTGGAGAATATGAGCTTGAATCTGATTGGTTGCTATGGGCAACATCCCCACTTTTCAATTCCCCCTGCAATCTCACNGCTTAGTGAATTTAGGCCTAAGACTCTGATCATAACAACTTACAATCTACATATATGTGTATGTCACCAGAACAGAAACTTTGATTTTTATTGCAATACAATTTAAAGTTTTATTTATTGCATATGATATATTATACTATTATATATCATATGAGTTATTTATTTATGTTGTTTGTGTATACAGTAATACCTAGAAGCCTAGAGAGTACTCCCATTCCCCCTGGAACACTGTGGAACTCTCTGCATCCAGCCTGTGCCCATAGTGAAAGGTGACTGGTGAACAGGCATTGTAAAGTGGATGATTTTATTGGCAATCCACTGGACNCTGGTCAATGAGATTCCATGTCATTGGTCGGTGTGTGTCACGGGTCAATTAAGCTGGTTACACACATCTAATTCCCATCCAATCCGACTGTCAAATGACTCCTTATTAAATCCAATCCTGGGCGCCTACTCNGGGGTCAATAGATTTTTAAGGTTAGAGAGGAGAAACAATGGCACCAATGCTTTGTCTCCTCAATCGCATACAACAGTCATGTGATACCGCCAATCTTCACTGGAACAGGGTATAGGGGGGGAACATAACCTGTAACAGGTCCATTCATGTGTTTTGTGGAGGTCGCCATCGGTCAGGAAGGAAAGCAGAGGGAGCAGCACTCCAAGCAGATATCCAGGCAGTCTGAAGAGCGGCATCCCTCATCCAGTATGGCGCAGCCAGGGTCACAGGCCCCCAGCCTGGCACAGCATGAGCCATCTGGGCACAGTGAGCCACAGAGAGTGCCATCACTGCACAGTCCACAGCAGAGAAACCCCAANACGGTGGTACACAGGATAGAGACCTCACAGAACAGGCCGGCCAGGAGACAGCGAGCGCACCTGTCTAACGAGAGAGAATGACAGGTTACATACACATGAGAGAGCAAGTGCAACTGTCTA
>JABWIB010001610.1:47124-64839 GCA_016617825.1 Platyplectrum ornatum | reverse complement strand
CCCCTTCTCTCTCTGTCCCCCCTTCTCTTTCCCCCTTTTTTTTTCTCTCTCACTTTTTTTGTGACACATTTGTGCCTTCTGACAGGCACCTAAAGAAAAAAAAAGACAGAAGTAAGACAAAAAAGAAGAAGAAAAACAGTGATAAGCAGTACAGAGGGTAATTTGATACATACATACATACATACATACATACGTGCATACATACACACGTAAACATACATACACACATAAACATACATGCATACATACACACACATACATACTCACACACATATATACATATACACATACATAAGATACATACACACACATTCATACATACATGTGGCATGTGGGTAAACAGGTTTTATTTTTAATATAAGTAGGGGGGCCCAAACTGACCTTTTGCACCTGGGCCCATGAACCTTTAACTACGCCCCTGGCCCTGTAAATAGTATGATATTTGACTCATCATTTTAGAGACACCATTATAATTTGAAACAATTGAATTATTGGTATTTTTTCATTCTCTCTCAAAAAACCTGTATCAAAACTGTAGGTTGCAGGGGTGTCAGAACATTTTCATTTTGGGGGGGGGGGGGGGGGCTAGTCCTCTCTCCCCTCTCCTCACTCTGCCCCACTCAGAGCTTTGTGGCACCCCCTCTAGTAGCTGGAGTGCCTGTCAATGTGTGTGCTACTCTGTAAGATCAGGTAAAATGCTCAGCCAGCGCCTTACCCGATCTTACAAGGAGCTTCAGTGACTGTGACTGGCTGACTGCGCTCCAGAGGGGAACCAGTGAGAGTGTCCCCCTTTTGGTCACATTTGGGGATGAGGCGCTTCGCCCTTCTTGCCAATCCCTATTCCTACACCAATGGTAGGTTGTCGAAATAGCAATATTTTGGCATATTTATCTATTTATTAAAAATATTTTCTAATTAAAAATATTTTCGCAATACAGACAGCCGAAATTTACCTCTAATTAGGTTGTATTTCCAAAATGTCATTAGAAGGTTAGCTCTCCATTTAAACAATCACTGTTTATAGTTTGGATCACCATAGTAGAAAAGTCTTTAATGTGACATGTTGCTGATCATATATTTGCAAAGGTGTGTAACTAATGTGTATACATTGCATACTAAGCTGTTTAGTCATTGGGCAATGGAAGTGTCCTGGGCATTTTACTCCTTTATTTCTGCTTGGACTCCAATGCAGATTCCAATTGTGGAAGAAAATAGAACGGCCTCTTGTCCATACATGCACTGAGTGGCCACCATTCATCATGTGTCAGGTGGAGGGAGGCACAAGTCCTGCCTTTTCCCTTTTCAGCCACCTGGACAGGTAGTTCCAGAGAGAAGAAAAACGCTGAGTGGGGCATATAATAGCTTTTTACAAGATATTTGGCTTATAGTTAGTCTGGCAACCTGGTACCATGAACCATTTTAATGATAATAGAAAACAGGTACTAATAACATGGATGAAGACACCAGAAGGTTGGGCATTGGCCACAGAACCCTGGGAGAGCAGGCAAATCTCTTGGACGGAAGCTTGAGGCAGTTATATAATACAATTATGGCTTCAAGCCCCGATTGTTTCTAGTAATATTAATGGAAGCTTTTATTGCACAGGGGCATGATTTGCATAAATCACAGCCTCACATCCTACCCTCAAGCTGACAGTTTTTTGTTTAACACGGTTGGGAGAAGATAGATAGACAGATAGATATACTCTCAATGCAGATGCTAAATATAATACATGTCTATTGGGTTCATTAAATGTGTGCGGTCACTTGACAAATCCTCTTTAAAAACCTTACATTGTTTTAGAAGATTTAGCTGTAACATTGAAACAAAATATATCATGGCACTAAAAGCACAGTGCTAGTCAAAAAAACATAATAGGGAAATATTTTTATATTTAATTTCAACATGTTGATTACTTACATGTAACATTTTCAAGAATGCTANACCCATTGTCAGCCTCCATTTATATTCATGAATCACACCAGTAAATGCAAGGGGACAGTCATATCTTCCAAAAGGTAGGCTACAGTTGTAATTAATCATAACTGAATGGCATTTTAACTCATGCATTCCAAGAACCAGATTTTCTTTGGCAAATGTGTACAGTTCAGACGTGAAAAGGTTAATCNCATTGTGCCTATTAACATAGATGCTGGATAAGAGCACATGAAAGCCAGAAGTGCTCTCATAATTGGCAGTAGAACACACACAAAAACAGGTCAAAAATTATAACAGTTTTGGGAGATGGAAAACTAATTATGCAAATGCAGACATTTACAATGTCAAGCACTTTCTGCTAGTGTTGTACCCATGTGCCAGTTTGACAAATACTGTTCTAAAATCACGAGATGTTTAACTTGCATTTGCCATTTGATAAACAAGCTAAGGTTTTCCTTTTACATTTTATTNTCTTGCTTATGGAGAAACTAATCTTATTTAATGCACTCTTTTTAGAGGCTTTGTATGCTAATTAGACTTTCCTTGTTTACATAGATTCCACCAGCATTAAAATTACATAACATTGGATGTGAGAAGTGGTTGTCAAAATAAAAGTAATATTAGATCAACAAATGACTTCAAGGTTAAGTTATCAGTTTCCATTGAAGACATACTTTCTTTACTTTACGCTTCTCCGATTAACTTTTCCATAACGCAATAAATGAATCAGGTAATTAAATATTATAATTTTAAACAATATACTTCAGGTTGTACATTTGAGTACAAATTAATTATTTAAAAAACCAAGTATAGGATTATAGTTTTCTCTAAACAGTCTTTAGTGGATGCACCTTCTTTTCTAGCATTTATGCATAGACGGACCAAGGTATAAGCAGTATAGGTGGCTGTCTAGGGCTCCACAGGGTCATGTAGGACTGGCCCACCAGTTAAGCATTCACTTAGTTTCCCGGAAACGAGCTGGCTGTGCTATGCCGCAGCTCTGTTCCTAAGACGATATTGTGTACATTGGCATCATAATTCTACAGAGAAGTGATCTGGAGGAGAGGTTAGACAGACCTCTGTTGTCTGATCTGTCTAACCTCTTAACTTGTGTGGTTAAAAGCTTTTGTTATAATATTCACCCAACAAACAAAATCATGGACAATATTTTTTCTTACAAGTGGTTTTCCATACATAGGGTGGGACTTTACTCTTTACTTACTTTACGTAAGTTTGAATTAAGAGCTGATGGTCTAAGGATCATTCTTATGTATCTTTTCCATAGGACATATAGGAAATTCCATATAGGAAACAGTGCATGTTAAGTGTTCTCNTTGTTCTATGTTGTTTGAAGACCAGCTAACATGTTTTTTTTTTACCCTAAGGTATAATTTTTCATAAAATTGTGATACTCATTGTCCTAATAGGTGTTTCAGTTGTATATCCCTATATCCCTGCCACAGGCAAGGAAGAGATAAGGGCCTAAATTTACTAATCAGGGAGATTGCAGTAAGATTAAAAGTGGGGATGTTGTCCAACCAAAGAGATTCAAGCTCTCAGTTTAATTTTACATACTGTACGCTTGAATCTGATTGGTTGCTATGTGCAACATCTCTCCCTGCTTAGTAAATTTATGCCAAGATCTGGATCTAAGTATTTTTTTCACTTCTGTGTTGTAACATTGTCTGTGCTTCTGTCTTTCTACCTTGTGATACCACAATAAAACAGATATTTAATGAACAAAACTAAGTATAGTTTGTGGCTTTCCTGTTTAGATGTGTGCAATAATATTGATGTGGTTAAATCAGCAAGTACTCTGCCAGACGGCATGTATGGTTCTCACTTTGCAACATTGTAGTCTATTGTGATAGGCTGACCAATGTCTGATGTCATAGTATAAAAAGTTTGGTAAAAGTTTGTTCTAGAGTCTTTTAAAGGAATGGTGGTTGTGATCTGGACTGAGAGTTTTGAAAGAAAACATCTTTTGAGAGCCTGCCAAATTGACCAACGAGGAGCTGGACTGACTATGTGACTGGTCAGAGGCTGTTGACCTACGTAATGGGACTGATTCAGATCTAGAAAGGGACCCATATATATCCCCATGGGCGCTGCCCAAGAATAAGGAACTTGGGATGGCACCCAATGTGCTGGCTGGACAAAATGAAGGCCCCATGTCCCAAGTCGAAGTTCAAGTCGCAATCGATCCAGTCCCCAATGACGAAGGGTGGTTGGAGACTACGTTCAAGGAGTAGCCATGGCCAGGCAACGTGTGGAGGAAACCAATGAGAATCCCCAACAGAGAGAAGGGGGGAGCATGTGTGGCTCACCATCGTGCCTTGGCAAGTGGCTTGGCAACGCGCTGAGAGAGCGGAACAAGTGACGAAGAGGGAAGCGGCAGCAAGAGTGTATGACACCTGGTGTCCCCAACCTACTCCTGTACCAAACTTTCCCAGTGAAAACTGGGATGAGGAGGTGACTGTGTTCGAGGATACCTGCATCCACGCAGTGGACGAAAGCTCACTCGTAGAGAAGGATAAACTCTTGATTTCCATAAACTGTGAGTTCGATCCGGATTCTTGGCAGATGAGTGCCCGTGACCGATTCCGTTATTCCTGTATGGGGCGGAGGAGGATTGTTATCAAACCTAGTCTTCTACTGGAAAGATTCTTCCAGGGCCGAAACATTGCTTGGAGTTAACACCACCCCCGACTTCCTCGAGACACTCTCTCTGCTCATGCTTCCCCCTACCCTGTATGATGGCTGGGGAAGAGCAGTGTTTCATGAATTGCACATGAAGTGCATTTGGTACCCGATGGCTCCAGGTTTAGAAAGTATTTGTGCAAAAGACTCAGTGTTTAATGTTTAATGTTTATGTCTCCAGTTGTCTAAGATTCTCTAAGATGATTTCAATTAAGTTCTATACAATTTGATCTGCAAAAAGCTTTATTGAATTGGAAACTATAAATTGTAATGTAATTTTAATGTCTGCCTGTGTTGATACATGAAACTAAGTCAGAACCAGGGATTTCTTCTGGAACCCCAGTCACTTTAAAAGGTGGTGCTCTTGTGTGCCAATTTGACTATGGAGGGATGTCTAAGCGGGTAACAGTTGTGGGGTGGGTTACCCTGCCCTCCCCTCCTGCTTGGGTTTAGGCTAGTGTTAGTGCTGGGGCTGGGCCAGGTGCCAACTGCATTATTCCAAAGGTTCCCAGGCCGCATCCTTTTTATTCCTACAAGGTATATATGGGCACGGCTGAGGTCACATTCCATATTAATATTATTAGTATTACTATTATAATTTTTTTTATCCAGACTTGAAAAGTGGGTATTGTTAATATGTTCTAAAGTTTTGCAAATAGTGTAGTGGAAGATACAGGAAGTACTACTACTACTACTAATTATAATATTTATGATGCAGATTTCCACACTATCCCCATTTTACACAAGGGTGGTGTAGAAATATTAAGGCAGGGTCCTGTGAACGTAAGTCTCTTTGATGCAAGGAACAAGTGGTCTCACCTCACGTGCATAGTGGGAATCTATCTTTGTTCTGCATCCAGTCTAGAATGTCTGGATCTTTCCTATTATTATCATTATCATATTGATGTAGAATCAGTGGTCGAATTGGAAATTTAGAAGTGGCGGTATGGACATTTAGAAGTGGCGGTATGGAAACACTNAATATAATTGAAGTCAATGGAGATTTGTAGTTTTTCAATCACAACGTTGGGAGAAGTGCTGGTATGGCATACCCCCGTATACACCCCCACTTCGAGCCCTGGGTAGAATGTCAAGAGGTTCATAACACAAAGTTAAACCAATACGCATTAAACAGCTAGATAGATAGATAGATAGATATCTCAAACAAAAACAAAGCTATCGTTGTATTCCATTGTTGAGACTGATAAATAGCTTTCTATGTGTGATGCGCTTCTGCTACAGGCTGTTTTGAACTTAATTGAATCAACTTTGTTTCTCAATATGTCTGGTGGCCTCCAGCTAGTCGTATCCCGGTAATGATAGCCCAGAGCTACTAAACAGCATCACCACTAGCTAGGAAAATGAAAATATACAATAAAACTGATTGACAGAGTCAATATATCTTGCTTTATGACTTTATGACTTTATGTCAATCAATTAAATGCTATCTATAAATCATATGTGCACACCTGACAAATAAGTAACATTAACGTACACTAAAATTAACTGAACGCTGCTTGCCTGCATGGCTGCTTTATGCCACTATAATTTTGTAATATGGCAAACAATTGTCACAGGTTTTATTATTTCTTTGTCCTGGGTCATCACATTTTCTCCTACTCCTACAGTAATATAGTTCAAGTAGTATACAGTAATATAGGTCAGTAATTCTGGGAAAGGTACCCCAAAAGCATCTCCCTATTACTACTTATCTTGCTTTTTATCTTTTAGCTATGTAAACTTGTTCTAATGAATCTGGCAAATATCATAATATTTGTTCATTACAGTTACAATGCGTTGAATACAATTTTAACCTATTATCAAATATTTTTTTTTTTTTAAGGTTTGCTATGGGGCCCAGTCTTTTATAGTTATGTCCCTGGATAGTCACCTTTCAGGATGGGCAGAACTGCCATTTAACATTTTGAATATATGTAAATGCCTAGATTGGCAGCAGTGTCCTGGCAGTCCTGGCTTTCTGCAGAGAGAGAGAGACACACACAGGAGACAGGAGTCTTCAGCTGCAGTGATACTGACTCATTTACATACAGTGATACTGTATTTCCCCTATAATAAGACCTACCCTGATAATAAGCCCTACCCTAATTTACAGTAAACTGTGTAAAATAAGCCCTCCCCTGAAATTAAGCCCTATCTAAATCACAATGAGCTGTCATAATGTCAGCAGGGGGAACAATGAGGTGTCATAATGTCAGCAGTACTTGGGGGGACAATGAGGTGTCATAATGTCAGCAGCACTTGGGGGAACAATGAGGTGTCATAATATCAGCAGCACTTGGGGGAACAATGAGGTGTCATAATGTTAGCAGCACTTGGGGGAACAATGAGGTGTCATAATGTCAGGAGCACTTGGCAGCACAAGGTCAATAAAATAAGCCCTACCCCGAAAATAAGCCCTGTGGTGTTTTTTTTGTCCTGAAAAAAAATAAGACGGTGTCTTATTATCGGGGAAACATGGTAGTACCTTATTCACAGTTGACCAGATCCAATTTTAAATATAAGAGGAAAGTTATACCTGGGCAAAACCATATTTCACCTCCAAAACTGTTTGCAACAGATAAACTTTACTTCCCTTGCAAATGAAATTATTTTGCCAAGTATAACTTTCCTCTCTTTTCAAACTCTGGATCGGGAAATTATTGGGCATCAAATATTAGAAAATTGGTGCTGGAAGAAATAGTTTTGTCATAAAACAACAAATAAACATGTAGGCTCATTACATATATCGTGGATGTGCAACGCTTTGGGTGTTAACAAATACTGGTCACAATATACTGGTATTACATTGCCACCTACTGGTAACAAGAACATTAAGCATTTTTCAGGATAACTAGGTGATGACCAAGTATTTACAAGATTCTGTATATGTCATTTTTGTTGAAACAAAATATAATTATTTTACATTACATATTTCTTTGAAGTTGTAAATTGCAGTTGTCAGAAGCTTATGTCATACTATGTAATGTAGAATTTGGTTTTTAAGCATATACAATTCAGCACAAAGCTTGGAATCAGAGGGAAGTGCCATAGCTGTGCATCAAATGCTTTGCAGACTACACTAAGGGCTCCATTTACTAAGCCCTAATATTATCGATTTCATATGATAAAGTCCGTTTTCAGCTTATCGAGGGACANTGCCGGACAGGTAAGTGTATGTAAATGCTGGGGGCGATGTTGTCAGGCTAGCAGCACCTCGCTGTGATGTTGTCAGGCTCGCAGCACCGCAAATGTAATATCGCCCCCAGCAATATTATTAGGAAAATGGAGCCCTATATGAACTAGACCCTAGTCTAGGCTTTGTTATCATATATATGGCTGGTGGGGCAGAGTACTTGTTGTAATGGCTCATGTGCTACATAAATAAGTCATACGGAAATAGAACATTTGTTAAAGATATAAATTATAAAGTTAAAACAAAAATTATTAATTAATATTAAAACCTTTTTACACTTATAAAGTAACATTGCCTTTACTATGTTATGCATATTAGATGCAGACACTGAAATCTATTGTAAATATAAACAGTTCACACTGGCTCCCGGACAGCTAATAACTAAAATGTGCAACTACTGTAACCAGGCTCAGTGACATCAGAGAAGTCTTTTATGATGTATCCCAGTNACATCTTGTAACTGCTTATAAAACAAATGTTACATATTTGCTTGTAACTTTGGACTGGATCAGCCCCTTAATATATTGTATTTTAATATATTGTAGTTTAATATGGCACACACATTAATAATTGGGTCAGCATATAAACACGCAGGCTTAAAGAATGCTTCAGAAAGACTTGGCTCTGTATTNTCTGGTGATTTCAATAAATTTGCTGCCAAGAGGTAAATCATCTAATATTTCATCAAGATGAAAATTACAGAACAAAATAAAAATGATCAAGACCAACGAAATAATCAAAATAAAGGCAAGCATAAAAATGTAAATGTTTAGAGAGAATCACAATAGATGATAGATGATATTTAGATGCAAATCTCAATCCTAACCTTTTACCATTTGTTTNGTGTTAGGTAGGATAATATATGGCATCACAGTTCATTGGTGCATAAAAAATAACATTTCCCCTTGGCTGTAATGTTTACTTTCCATGTGATTTAAAAAACAACCCCACAAGTTTGTAATGTTCATTTCCATATTGTTGGCAACAATTCTTTATACAATTAAATGAGTATCATGATATTTAAGTTACCCCTGGATAATTCATTTAAACCATTACTTTACTAACATGACCATTACATTGCAAGCTATGATGAGTTAGCATCTATGTTCCTTTAACTGCTACAAAATTTTACCTTTTAAGTAAATGACTTCCACAATAACATAGGTATCTTACCATGCAAGCAGCAGAGATGTTCTTAGTTATGGTTCTCAGGTGTTCCATGCAGTGGCTGAATTTCTTTCTGTATTCCAGAGCTGTTAATAGCAGTTCATTTTCAACAGCTAAGAGCTGAGCCATTAAAGCTTTCTCGTGACTATTCCACTTGTTTGCTGGATGATTTAATACTTCTTCTAACTTGTTACTTCTTTTAAGCAATGATGCACTGAGACTTCTTAAGGATTTCAAACAACAGAGGTTTTCCCTATTCTCTTCCTCATGCAGTAATACAAGTCTGCATCCTCTATGGCACTTTTTCCTTGAATCATCACTGTCTGCCGTGTCGGAGCCCTTGTTGGATATATTTAGAACACCACAGCAGACTTTTTTGTGACATTTGGCTAGTTTGTAATCACACTTGTCAAGATAATTGGCCGGATTTTGCAGTTTACTTGTCTTTCCACACTTGTTTTCTTGGCAGCCACTCTTGGTACCCAGTACTTGGATGTGGTTTCGGAGAAACATACCATGTTGAAAATTTCCAGTATGCCTACATAGAAGAGGACACTGCCTCTTCTCCAACAACCATGTAAAAACACAGGTGACACATGCTAAACCTGGCTCTGGCACTTCTGTGTCACACAAAGCACATTGTACTTTACGAGCTGCTGCTTCTGAAGTCTGATCCTGATCCATGCCTGCAGTGTCAGAAAGTTTTCCAACTGTAGCAGAGATGGTGTGTTCTGCAGCTGTATGCAGGGATTAGAAGCGGATTGGTTTCCTGCTGGTTTATGCTAAGTAACTGTTCCCTGTAATTTTTCTATAAACCACATAACACTTAATATAAGCTCTTCAACATGAGTACAAAAGACTGATGTCAGTTCTACAGCTTAGGAAATACAAATATTCATTAGCTATAAGGAACAACTAAACCTAAACCAAAGAAAACAATAATATATATATATATATATATATATATATATATATATATATATATATATAAATATATAGATAGATAACCAGAGCACAACGGGGCACTAAATTGTGTGCTGCTAAGCACTAACTTCTTTACCCAGGCTCTGTGACATCTCAGTAGTTTTTATGATGTATCCCAGTCACATGATCAGCGTTTAATTAAACCTCTCCATCTTGTAACTGCATAGAAAACAANTATAACATATGACCTGATAACGATAAAATAATCTTTGTCCATTCCAGGCATAGAATACTTGGTAAAAAATTNTTTTATTGTGTTACATTAAAGTGTAAAATATATGTATCATTGATTACAAGTTNTTGCAAAGGAGTGAATTTAAGAAAGCATGTGTTTGTGTGTGTGTGTGTGTATATATGTAAGTGTGTGTGTGTGTATATGTAAGTGTGTGAATGAGTGTGTCTGAATGTGAATGTCTCCCCCCCAAAGGCCGTTCTGCCTTTTTCTAGCTAGAGGTGGTACCATAATGATGTCATAAATAGACTTAATTGTGAGTGGCTGAATGAAGAGGCCCAGCATTGAACATCACTTGAATAGGCCTAGCTTTTAAAGACTGATATTATATTTATATTATTAATTTTACCTTTAACAGACCGGATCCAGATTCCCATGCGCTCATACAGGCAGTGCGGCCAGGGCCAGATTGTCAATGGGGCTAATGGGACTACAGTCCCAGGCCAATGTCTATTGTCAAAAAGGCCCCTAGCACTGAAGCTAATTATATCAGTGTAAAAAAGGTTATAGTGTTAGATTGGCACTGTGTAATTTAGTGCCACATTTGAAATTGTCCACCACACACAACAGTGGTCACAACCACACATGACACCAATGGGGTTTTTATCATTTTCAGGCCTAGGCCCATGTGGCTCTTAATCCAGCCCTGATGTGCGGGAGAAAGGAGTTAAGTCCCATGTCACTCCACTCCTTCATAGCAGTGGTATAGCAGCACATTTGGGAGTCTGAATCCGGTACATTGTCATGAACATTCTTGAACATAAAAGCCACTGTCCTAGGCTTCTATTGTAAGTTCTTTTTGCTGTCAAAATTGAATATACCCTAAAATGATTGGCCTGTCAGATTTTTTTTACGCTCTATACTGCTCTATTCCTTAATGTAGAAGTTGTCCCACCAGTTGGGTTGTCCACTGTAACTTTTGTATAAACTACATAAAACGTAAGACCGTCTATAACAACAGGAGTACAAAAGACTGGNAGCAGTTCTACAGCGTTCAAACTTCAAATGTGTAGAATTAAAAATACAAGTGAATCTAAACTCTAACCTACACATTTGCCTTTCAAATACATTCAAAAGTTACTGTTAGACAGAGAATCATAGCGCAGTGTGCCATTTCCCATCTTAGATAGTATCCTGACTTCACTCATAGGTGCATTCAGGGGTTCATCTGGCGTACTATACAATCACGGGCACCAGGGGAGGAATGGCAATGTATTCAACCGAGAAGTTTCCCAGGAGGCCACAGGACAAATAAGGCCACCCAGAAAGAAATTTAGAAGAGAAGAAAAAAAAAAAACGGACAGGCACCTGCAGGTCAGCCATTTGTGGTACCAAGTACGAAGAGGAATCTCTGGGGCATATCTGAAATGGAACAGCTGTTGTTATGTAACATGAGAGACTGCTGTGAGTGTGCGGCTTATGCTGTATTGTAAATAATGCGTACCGTGTTTCNGAAACACGGTACGCATTATTTACAATACAGCATAAGCCGCACACTCACAGCAGTCTCTCATGTTACATAACAACAGCTGTTCCATTTCAGATATGCCCCAGAGATTCCTCTTCGTACTTGGTACCCCAAGTGGCTGACCTGCAGGTGCCTGTCCGTTTTTTTTTTCTTCATATGAATNAATCTCCTGTCATTATAGTTTAGCTTATCTGTCACTTTTTATTCAGGGCAGGGGCTGCGAATTGTACAGCGGCAGTCTCTGTTATTTTCTTATGTATTTAAATTGTGTTTGTTAAGTTTTCATTTGCAGCATTTTAAACCCATCATTTGTTTAATTTTTATATGAAGTTCCAGTGCAATTTATATACCTCCCTCTTTCACACAGCATATATATAGACAGCATATACCTGTCATGAATTCTGTCCAGGTACTGCACAATGTGGAATATTAATCTGCCTTGATAATCAATATCAATTATATGAAAACATCAATATGCAAAGAATAAAATAGCTTTTAAATAAATATATTTTCTGGTACACTGTCATAGGATCAGGGGGTGCACTGTTGACTCCTTCCCCTACTCCAATTCCCCAATGTTGCGAAGCCCTTGGTCCTAACTGTCCATAACCCATGATCAATCAGGGCTCCCTGATTCGCTGCGGGGCTCCTGACTGACCATGACCCGTGGCAGTGGGGGATTGGAGTGGGGGGCAACTACCAGCATTGTGGGGTCCCGTTCTTACGTTTTTTCCTGGGGCACACAATGTCTAGGGCTGCTTTTCGACAGATTTTCAGGCATATCTTCATTTTACATTCCACCATGTTAACCTTCTCTTTCTGCTGTTACATGTGGGACATGCCTCAAATTAATTACCTATAACTGATTAATAAACTCAAAAAGACAAGTCCTAAACAATATTCTCACCTATTGATCCCACAAGTGATTAATACCTTATTTGTTGTCTGCTATTCCGCTAACTAAAACAAGTATAGAGGAATAAGCACGATAGTGTGGAATACAAAAATATTGATACACAGCACTTTTTTGTGGGGTTCATATTACCTTCGGTAATAGGTAGTAATAATGATTCTATAGAGGTAAGTTCTATNGAGGTAAGTTAAGCACATATCAGGGCAGCAAAACAGCCTGTATATCATAAGAAATAAGAATCACATTAATAAAAGTGAAACATAATTAGTGAAGTGCCTTTATTTTTTTAAAAAACAAAACATAACAATTTGGTAAATTTAAAAGCCAGCGGTTACATAGTGTGTAATACTGATATTTAATTTTAACAAATGTCACTGAAAGAAAACAATAACATTATAATGTTGCCAATTCCACTAGACAAATAGACAACTTAACTAATGAAAAAAATGCAATAGTAACAAAACAATTAATTGACACTTGTGTTATAAAGGGAAAATGTACATTTATCTTGTTATAATTGAGAGCTTAGCTATAAATAGATGATATATGTAGTTATGTTTGCTCACGCAAAGTTGTACAGCAAGGTAGCAAGGTAGCAGTCTTGGTTGTTGAAAAGCACAATTTTGATGCATTCCCAGGTCGGCATTTTCTCTTTTATTACTTATTTTTAGCTAAAGAATGGAGCACAGTATCAGTCCTTTAAATGCCCCCGGAACAAAAAAAAAACTTCACTGTGTTTCTTCAGCTATTAGAAAAATGAAAAGGCCATTAAGCATTTGGCAAAACTTTGAGATTAAGCAATACACAAACAAAAATGAACAGGGGGAACTATGTGAATGACATGCACACCTGTGCTTTAGGATACTACTTCAATAAAATGTATGGTACATGTACAGTGTAATAATGAAACAAGAGAGGCACTGCATCTCAGATGACAGTTATTCAGGGCTGTGCTCTTGAAAAATGTAGTAGTATTCATACAATGCTATGCCAAAGAATGCTATGCACAGCATGTTTATTTAGAATCAGTCATACCTCCCAATTAGCATTTTAAATGTCTTGGTACATTTATTACATTTCAGTAGTAAAAAGCTCNATCGTTGTATTAATTGTTTAATAAACAGACATGTATGTGAATTAAACAATAGTGCGATAGTTTTAATGTATGTAAGAAATAACAAAATATTAAAATGAAAGATGGGCGAATCANAAATTTGTTCATTCAGAATATATCAATAAAGAATTATATGGCATTGGGCCAGATTCAGCTTTTCACTCTCATGACTTACACTCATGAGTTAAGCTGGCCATACACTATAAGATAAATTGTTCCAATCGAAAGATTTTTCAAGAGTGGGTAAAACCATGATGAATTGCAGGGGGGGGTCAGTGTTTGCATGCAGGGAGAATGCTTTATTGTTGCATGTTGCCCACAGATACTGACCAGCGTTACTGTTACACTGTTATTAGACTTGTGCTGGAAACATCATCTCTCACCTGTAATACTGATTGCAACTAATTAAATGTTCCTCCCCTGCAATTCAACATGGTTTTGCCCGCTCTTGAAAAATCTTTTGATTGGAACAATTTATGTTATAGTGTATGGCCAGCTTTACACTCAAAACCATGTTGAATTGCAGGGGAGGTAAATTTAATTAGTTGCAATCAGCATAACAAGTGACAGCTGATGTTTCCTAGCCCTAGTCTAACAACAGTGTAACAGTAACGCTGGTCAGTATCTGTGTGCAACATGCAAAAATTCTCCTTGCATGCAAACACTGACATTCATTTTACCCCCCTGCAATTCAACATGGTTTTACCCATGAGAGTGTAACTCATGAGTGCAATTCATGAGAGTGAAAAGCTAAATCCAGCCCATTGACTCTACAAAGATAAAATTATATCAAATCAGATACCAAGATTGTGCAAATAATAAAATGAAGAAAAAACTTTTGTATGTGTTGAAAATAAGCTGAATAATTAAACGATTACTAGACCCGGTTTTCTAACACTGTGTTGTATCATTCACCCATGAACTGAATATTGAAGCACGACTTTAAAAAATGATGACAGAACAATACAAAAATAAAATTGTAGACAAAGTCAGAACAAACACATTCATTAATTTCAGAAGTGTCNGTAACACAACATTTTAGAGCACTGTAGGTTGTGTTGATCATCATTCACTTTTTTCTCCTAATATACTTTTTTCGACTTATATTACTATACCACGTGCTGAACCACATAATCAACTGTTACACTACTATTCTGGAATAAGGTCACATTTACATTTACCATACCATACCATACAGAATTAATAGCTATTTGTTTTTTGTTTGTGATATTATCTTTTAAANCCAAAACTAGTTGACCAAAGACAAGTCTCTGTAGACAGATGAATAACTAAAATCCAAGCAAAAAGTGAAATAGTCTGGTCTAACCCACGATGCAGGGCATGTGTGCGTTGGAATCCCCACAAGTAATACACACCATGATATAGGTGTCTTTTTTCTTTTATAATTTCACAACTACAATACAATTTACAATAGTTTGTACAGATGTAGCTAGACCTTATTTCTACATCTAAAACAACATTCTAAATGTTCATATCGAGAAACCAAAAACTCCCATTGCCAGCAATGGGCAGTGTAGTACTTTGACTACAGTCATTTGCTTCATGTAACATAGGCAATAAAAGCTGCTATATCTAGATATTGGTTTAATAAACAATTTTATGACCATTTAACTCCTGTCCTAATCCACATAAAATCTTCGTTAGACATGTTATTATGGGAAAGCTATGAATTTGTAAATGGTGTACATTTCTTGTAGATTCAAACAAGTCTGAGCTGTTTTCCCACTGACCTACAAGTTTGTGAGCAGGCTAAGTACATAGCATCCTGCAGTCTCTCAGGGATAACTTGAACACAAGGTTTGTCTTTGGGCAACTTGCTCCTCTTGTATTCCACAGGAATGAAATTGGGAAAATGGCCCCAGTATACCAGTCAGATGTTCCCTTTCATTAAATACAATGTACTAACATAATTACTTGGCAATACCACCATTCCCTTTCAGACCCATGCAGTTTTTATTAATCTCCCCCAATTTAACAGTGTGTCTGTCTGTGATATAATTTGTGCAGCTTTGGTAAGAAGTTCCTCCTTTACTTTGGAAAATGTTACATTGTATTAACATACCACATGGAGACTTATGATGCCTGACAAATGTCTCATATGTGTTGTTATAATTATTTTCACAAGTTCTCCTACAATACTTCTTATTTTTGTAAGTTCATAAGCAGTTTCCTACTTTTAAAGTGTAACTTATATGCTTTACATACTTTACATTCATAAGTGAGACATTTATTGCACTATATACAGTGTTCAAACTCGCATATGTACGGAAAATAGGTCAATCTGGTTTTAGGAATACTGTACTCCATGCCTGCACTTAAAACAGCTAATTGATATGTATACATTTAAAAGTTATTATATTCATTTGTCATTTCTCAGCAATATGAATCTACATTCATTTATTATAGAAATTAAACTCTGCCTAATACAATGTTTTTGATCTGACTGTATGTCTAGAGCTCAGGACGGGGTTAATTTAAAAATATGTAGCACGCAAAACAGATAGTACAGACAGATGTAGTTACTCTTACACATACCATATAGAACATTTGAATCTCTAGTATATTTCACAATTTGTTATTGAAATGTTATCACCTATGGATGATGACGTTACTTTCACTGTACTGGCTAAGTTATTGTAATTTAACACTGCAACTTGCCCCGTTTGATCATGCACCAATTGGCGAAAGTGTCTCATAAGGCATATTGGAACAAGTTAAAAATGATCNCTTATCCTTCAATTGATTCCGCAAGGGAGCTTCTGAATGCCTTTATCCTCTTTAATGTTTATAATAAATCTGTTGGGTAATATATATTTGTTTTTCATTTTTGGCTTAAGTTGGTGCCGCAGTAGTTTTAAAATGATGGTATCCTCCAAAGATGTGAAAGGAGTACACTGCAATCAGGATGTTTTCAAGAGGCCGACATTCAGAATTACAGGTAAACCAGTACAAAAGTTGGCAACAGTATACCAAGAATACTGGGAAATATTCCTGAGGTGTCGCCTGCAAAGTGAAAGAATCAGAAATTACTTAATCAACAAATTTGAAAGGAACACAAATACAAATATGATTGTAAAAGGGCAATATCTTTGAATATGAATAAGGCAAGGTGATAAAACTTACTAGTAAGTTTGATGAAAGCAACAGCTCCATCTCCTCCTTTGCTGACAGCTCTAACTTCAACAATATATTCTCCTTCCTTTGGAACTGGCAGTTCTATTGAATGTTTTGCAGTCGACAACACTCTGCCGTTGTTTTCTCCATTTGGCCTGTATAGAACCTTGTGGAAGGAAAATGCATTCATCAGGTTTACTAATCCGCACTTGTGGCACTTTCCAATCACTAGGATCACAAAATGTTTGCTTTTTGTAACCACATATGGACCCAAAGCACTACCAGTCCAGAGTTTTATATGAGTTGTTTCTGATAGCAGACGGACGTGTGATTAAATATATTACGTGGGATATATATATATTATATATATATGTGTGTGTGTGTAATACAGCCAACGTTTCAATCACTCTATGGTGATTGTCATCAGGGCAGAAAAAGCATGTATGCATACAATAATTCACACAAACAAAGGAATCATTGTTTAATTGTGTGATTTATTGTATGCATATATGCTTTTTGTGCCCTGATGACAGTCACCATAGAGTGACTGAAACGTTGGCTGTATTACATATATTTTGGAACCATATTAAAAGGCAACCTCAACACTTTCCAGCCTCACATATATCACATGAATATATCACTCACACACACACACACACACACACACACACACACACATATGTATATATATATAAGTCACATAATGACAAGACAGGTTTAGATATGGTCAGAACTTACTTTATATCCATCTACTGCTGATTCATTGGATAATGGTGTCACGTGTTGCCAAGTGATAATATATTGGGAGCCAGACTTGACAGCACTAAGGATGTGAGGTTTTTGACTTGGAGCTGGAAAGAAAATAAATAAT
>JABWIB010001609.1:36973-68342 GCA_016617825.1 Platyplectrum ornatum | reverse complement strand
TAAACATCGGCAAATGCTGTCACTCTGGAGCCGTAAATTCTAATGATGTGTAGAAACATAAAAGTAGTGATCCTGGCTAAAAAATTATTCCAACAACAAAAAAAAGTGATTTGTCATACTGCATTAAATTGTATCTAACGAAAAATAGTCTAAAATCCCAGTAATACACATTCATTCAGGCTCCAGCATAGTAGGAAGTTTGCTTGTTTCATACTTTTGTTATAGTAAACTTCCTTGTTGCTTTTTCCATACAAAAATGTAATGGTTGTTTAGACATTTGGGAGTATTACTTTCTAATAATTGTCTTCATTTGTGTGTGTTTTCCATACGCACATCTGGTTTGCTATAAAACTATCCAGCTATGCTTTTAGTTTAAAATGTTTTTTTTTTTTGTGCAAAATATTGACACATTTACACATCGTTTATTTTTCAATTGCAGACTGAACTCCAGAAGAGATTGTTACCTGGATGTTTGTCACACAGTCAACCTTACCTGAAGCACCACATCCTGACGAAAACAGCCATATAAAAGCCTCTACAAGTGTCAGAATTCACAGCCAGTGCAGCAACAAGTTACCCACCTGCAGCCAGTCCCCAAAATCTGGATGAGATTAACATCAACCACTTACAGTATCAGATTTTCAGAGGCCAACAAGAAATCAACCGGCACTGTTCACACTGACATCCGATAGACATTGTCCTGCCATAATATTTTGATGGGGCAATTAATTCATGTGATTCAAGGGATCCATGAAGAAATACGAAATGGTATGACAGAGTTACATAGTGAGATGCATACCCTGAGGGAAACTCTGGAGTCACATTTTAATCAGAGATTTTAATTAATACCTACATCATCTAAATCCACACCCATATAAACACCTGCCTGCAGGTGCCTCAACCCTCGTCATCACCTGCATCCAGGAAGGACGTTTACCAGTTGGCCGGGGTGACAGCGGCAGAGTCTATCTAAGGAGAAGAGATGTGTAAATAAAATGTCAGTAACATGCATATAAACATTTCTTGTGCATTATTTTGTCTTTTCAACATTTGCAAAAGTAAAAAAAAACTTGCAATTACTTTTTAGGACAAAAACATTACTGTGTTCCTGGGAAGATGCTGCAAGAACTTCCACACCCTCATTATCTGCTACCACAACATCTGACAAAGGTTGTTTTAATGCCAAATTTTGGAGCAAAAACAATATTTGAAACCTAGATTAAAACTGAGAGCTTGATTTTGATTGGTTGTTATAGACAACATCAGGGGCAGGCTGATGTGGGTGCTGGCCACCTCATTAGTGGTTCATGGCTGCAGGCTGAAAGTCTCCTCTGCCGGTCGGGGTGCTATTTTAATGCTTCCCCGGCAGCCGCGGTTGTGCACAACCGCACATCAGTCAGCGGCGCACAATGTGTGTATGTCATTCCTGCAGCCTTTCCACCCCACACCACCCACGGACTGCAAGCTAGGCTAGGCGACCTCCATCGCTCCCATCCATCCTAGTAGTCTAAAGATGTAAATAGTAATTAGCATATGCAACTACAGCATGTCTTTAGAGGAGGAGCACAAAACAGATGTAGACAGCTTTTGAGTGACAGTTTTCATGAGATATAGCATTGGCAGGACATTATGCCCAATGCCATATAAAATGTAAAAGTTGTTTTAAACATCTATTAAAGTTTCCAGTAATGTCTTTATTATGCCCTAGGCATTTATACTTTTAATATATTGTGAGCTTCATTCAATAGGATGGTTGAGATCAACAGTGCAGAGGTCTTATTTACTGGCCTCTGGTAACAGGGGAATCTGGTGGGCCAACATCTCCCAACAGCACCCATAGTGTAGTGAGTGCAATGTGTGTTGTCTCTTTAAGATACTAGCAGAAAGGTTTTCTCTGCACTGTTCTTGAGGATAGATTGTCAATGTAAATTTTACAGTCTCAGCTTGCAACTTGTCTGTGTTCTTTTCATTTTCTCAGCAAATAGATTGTCATTGTAAACCTGCACTTCTACAGTGAATTGTAATTTGTTCCAGTACTGTTTGTATATTGTAGAAATGTTGATTATTACATTATTTTCTTATATTTAGTTCTACACTGTGCTATACTTTCTACAATTGACTTCCAGTGGGTGGTAGGGGGGATTTGGGTGGTGGGGGCAAAAAGTTGCTCTTTCCGGGTCAAGAATTTCTCTTGGCGGCCCTGAATATAAGTAATTCAGGATACCTACTACCAGAGAGGGAATAATATGTACATATTGAGACTATATAAAGCTGCCAACCATGCCTCTTTTTTTTACTGTAAATTCACCATTTCTCATTACATTTTACACTTATGTTTGACATAATTTAGAACCTATTTTAACCATTATTAACTAAAAGGTAACTTTTTATTTTGAACCAAATCTGCTTGTTTATAGAAATAAAATTGAGGGCGGCCAATTTAAGGAGCCTATGTTTTTTTATTTTTCCATTATGATTTATGTGAAAAAGGCTCTGAGGCAGCACCACCACAATTAAGTAGTAAGCTCAACCAAGTGGTGATATCAGCCACATACACAGTGTGACATATACAAGCGGAGGATATTTCGGACACATTTGAATGGTCTAGAACAATTCCAGAGTAAATTTCAAACCTATAGTAAGAAGAAGTTTTTTCAGACCTAACTAAGGAGAATTTTTTAGTGGAGAATAATGAATGGCAGAGCAAGGGACAGAGGGGCAAAAGAATGAGCAGAAAACAATAGATGCTGTCTGAAATGAAAAAGGTTGTAGAACTTTTTCTAAGAAAACTGTTCTGAGAAAATATTTTGGCAATCAAGTTTAAATTCAACTTGGCCAAATAAATTTAGATTACTATTCTGGAAGTATTAGCAGGTTCCTTCGCTGAACCTACAGATTCAAGTAGATAATAAACTTAGAAAACAATACAATTCTGTCTGGGTCAGCATATCAGTGCACAAATCTATATATATGGTCAACTGGTAACCAGGAATCTAGATACACTATATCAGTCACCTCGGAAGAACGTTGGTAAAATCAATAGACGGGAGAAAAATCTAATCAAGGACATGCATGCCTGGGATATCACCAGACATAATGAACACTGGAAAGAAATTAAGCACATTTCACAGAGAAATTGGCATGTTTTAAGTTATAACTCGATTTTTAAACCTCGACTGACAACAAACATTCAGATAAGCTGGCGAAAATCTTATAGTCTTTGGGAACAGTTGACACAAAGCCATTTTGGGAAAAAAACAGATTACCATGAGTTAGGGTACATTAAGCTTTTACAAGTGCCATAAGTGCAGAGCCTGTCATTATACAGATATGACACTTTATAACTTTGTTAAAATACTGCCATGTCGGGATATGTATGGTACGATTCCTTCATATACACATTTCGGAAATGTGTAAAAAGGCTGCACTAATGCTCTGCAGCCACCATGTAGCTTTTTCAATACAGTCATTCAAGGCTTGTTTATATTACTTGAGAGTTGTTTGATTATTATATTGAATGATGCTAATTAAATGATACTTTTTAATCTTTTTGTTTCCATTTTTTATTTTCATGATTTATACTGTATTTGTGATATTTTAATTAACATTATGGCTGTAAATGTGTATATTCTGCATCCCCAGTATATTGCATTTATTTATTTATTACCCTTCCACAATCTTAAAAATGTATATTATTTTCTTCATGCAGCATATGTGCCTGGGTATAGTGTAAATGCAATGCTGAAGCCAGGCTTCACAAGTTTGGCTTGTGATCCCTTTCACTGATGCATACTGTTTAGCATGGCGGCAGTGTGAAAGCTACCTTGGTTCTATACTTTAATTGAACCAGTAAAATAATAGAGATTTTAAATATCTATTTACTTCCAAGCACATGAATTACAGAAAGTAGAGCCAGATAAATTATGTGCTTGTACTTATGTCGGTTACTATGTTCGGCATTAAAAATAGATATTTTACATTAGTTTCATTAAGGATAGCTCGCATAGTAACTGCCGTGAGTATAACTTTTAATGAATGAAATTTTTTAAAAAAAAAATTTAATTTAATTCAGTGGTTTCTAAAAAGTGGTACTTTTTAGAGTGCCCCATTCAAGTATGTTGGCAAAACAACTCGCCCCTTCAAACTGAGGGTACTTGAACACATTGGAAGTGTGTCCAGAAACTTTCTGAAGCACCATCAAAGTAATTTGAAGTGCTTGAAGGCTTATGCATTACAGAAGTTTACAAAAAATAATACTCTTATCCAACCGGATACTGTAGGGGCCTAAATGAAAATAATAATTACACTGTGTTTTTATCCGAATCATTAGATGATTATGCACAAAGAACTTTACTGGCATAAAAATGACATTAAATATTAAATTATATTTTCATTTATTGTGCTCTAATATTCAAATTTTTTTTTCGTATATGTATAAAATGTAATCTAGGAGAGGTATTTTGTTAGGTAATTATTTTTAACTTATTTACTGCATACTGTTATATTTATCATCCTTTATCAAAAGAAAGAGTAATACATCTGTCCTTACATTATTATATGTAGTATAATAGTGTATTGTGTATTAAGCTAATGTAGACAACATCCATTTATTAATATTTCACATTAATACAAATATGACTCACAAGTACACTTGAATATGAATGTGATTTATATTCACTTTATACCATTCACAAAATGTAAAATTTTGCAGTTTGCATTTTATAGTATATATGAATTTGATATCATAATCCTATATAGGCTATATTTTCACAAGTAGGTATTATCACATTAATTTGTAACACGTTTAGATTGCACTTTCAACACATTCACAGATATTTTTAACATATTTTCAATATTTCTTACTTTTATTGTCACACAATTAAGAAATGTTTACATTAATCATGAACACAATTTTATTCAGCCTCATTAACTGAAATTATACTCCTAAGAAATAAAATTACATTTTTATTGGATTTATTATGTAAAAGGGTTTATTTTTAATCAAGTTTTAGAACTGTTATTCATATCATATTTTTAAAAACTAAATGAGAATAAGAGTTTGAAATATTTAATCATTTATGAAACGTGAGGTGACATGACTAAAATTGGATTAAATTGCACAGGCCTAAATTGCAGCGAGATTGAAATGTGAGGATGTTGCCCATAGCAAACAATCATATTCAAGCTCTCAGTTTCATTTTACACACTGGAGAATGAGAGTTTGAGTCGGATTGGTTGCTACGGAAACATGCCCACTTTTCAATCTCACTGCAATCTCACTGCTTAGTAAATTTAGGCCACAGACTGTAAATCAGGAGTAGTCTAATCTACAGTAAGTGCTGTTGCAAAATATGCTGTTGATGCCTTTCATAAAAGTTATATTATAACCAAGAGACACAGTAAATAATATATTTAATAAATAACTGTATGGTTGCCAACTCACCCTGAATATCAGGGAGACTCCCTGAAAAATGGCTGATCTCCCTGACTCCCTGAAGTGTGAATGCCTCCTACATGACGTTGATAGCAGGAGGTGCGGATGACACCTCCCCCAACTTATCGGCTGAAGGATGGAGAAGGATGGGGGGAATGCTGATAGGTGGAAGGCACTTATAAATACAAGGTCAATAAGCAGTGACAGGATTGTCTAGATAAAGCATTTCTAACGAAACCTGCAATAGTGTTAATATAAATTATTTATTTAAATCATACCTCGGTACTAGCACTTTCCATAACACTTGTTTCCATCATTTACACTTATTAGCTAACAAAGAGAAAAGACCACTAGCACTTTCAATATACTTGTCTCTAATAGGGAAACTATATGCTGCTAAATTTATGGCACTAGCACTTTAGTATCTTACTGGAAGCTTGGTCCAACCACAGTACATGACCAGCTAAAAACAAGATTATATTATACTAGCACAGGCATAGATTGAGTTGTGATAAACTGTGAGTCCTAGCATTATTGGAGGCTAATATAAGTGCATAATTCAGGACACCTATATCCAGAGAAGGTTGACAATTTCTAGTTGGTCAGCAGAGGCGGGTTTAATATGTACATACTGCGACTATATAAAGCTGCTAACCATGCCTCTTTCTTTTAAATACACCATTTCTCATTATGTTTTTTCACCTATCTATTGGTTTAAATAAATATTTTGCTTGCCACTATTTAGAACCTTCTTTTTAAAATTTTATTTAATAAAAGTTAACTTTTTTATTTTGAACCAGAAAAAGTGTGTCTAAGTAAAGGAGCTTATCTTTTTTCCATTATGTTATGCAATTGCCAAAGCAATTACCTGACTTGAATCTGATTCAGCATGCATTTCACTTGATGAAGACAAAAATCAAGGTAAAATGCCTGAAGAACAAGCAGGAACTGAAGACATTTGCAGTAGAGGCCTGGCAGAGCATCACTAGGGATATTTATACGTTCCAGACTTCAGGCTGTAACTGTAACAAGTGAGTTCAGGAAGGCTGCCAGCAGGGGCCTGCACACCAGTACATGGCGCTAAACCCATGCTGGGGGGTGGGGGCGGCCGGGCCCGGGACCAGTGGGGAGCTCAGATTCCTGAGCAGTTCACTAACCATTTAACCTATAATCATAAAAATTGGTTTGAATACAGGTAGAATACTTTATTTTTGCATGTTGCACACAGATACTGACCAGTGTTACTGTTACACTGTTATTACACTTGTGCTTGTCTCTCACCTGTAATACTGATTGCAACTAATTACATTTAACGCCCCTGCAATTCAGCATGGTTTTGACTACTCTTGGAACAATTTATTGCATAGTGTATGGCCAGCTTTAGTCATGAGAGTGTAAAGACTCCTTCTCATTTCCAGAGCCAGTGATCATGAACTACATGAACTAGATGAGCAAAACAGACCAGATGAGCAAAACGAATAAGATAAGCAAAACAATGTTATGGCCTGAAGAGACATCACGCAAATGGTTTGGGAATAAAAGTATATATTTTAATATAATAATATAATAAAATTATAATAATTATTATGCAATCAAATGTACATGGAAATGTACATTCTCATTAAATGTACAGTAGGTGTTTCAAAAAACTATGAATTGGAAAACTCAGTGCTAAATGAAAATTAAACAACAACAAGAGTCAAGACACAGACCTGGTTGTTTTATGAGATTAAGGGGTATATTTACTAAGCAGGGAGATTGCAGTGAAATTCGAATTTGGGGAAGTTGCCCATGGCAACCAATCAGATTTGAGTTCACATTCACCAGAGTGTAAAATGAAACTGAGAGCTCAAATCTGATTGGTTGCCATGGGCAACTTCCCCAAATTCGAATTTCACTGCAATCTCCCTGCTTAGTAAATATACCCCAATGTGGGAACATGGAGAAACAAAGAAACTCACAGTTCACATGACCACCATGGCTGTGAAGCAACGATCTTTAATAGTGAAGCCGTTAGATCCATACAACACACATAAAATAACTCATTGGACTGGATCCATGCTTTCTGCTCGCTACTCCTCTTTCTGTACAATAGCGCTCAGCAGTTTCTTCACCCATATGTAATTAAGGCCACTTATATTTTCTGAGACCTACCACAACTTGTCTGCACACAGACATATTTGTAAGTGTGTTGTACGAAATGGGACAAGCTCTTGCATGCATACTGTTGAGTTGATCATCCAGTTAATTCTTAGGTTCACGATAGCTGGGACCTATTATGAATACTGCAGGCACAACTGAACAGCGATCACAGCATTCTTGCTGCCTAGCAACAGCTGGGACACTGCTGATATCATAGTGTTTTGGCTGCCTAGCAAAAGCTGGGACCCTGCTTGAGATGCCGGGGAAGGAGAGCTGGCATACAGGTTTACACAGCAGCATTGTTCATTCAATGGTTAGATCATTCTCCCTGGATGCTGTCTTTCATTTTCCTTGATAAAAGTTTTTTTTATCACAAATAAAACACTGGATTTGTTTTCTATAACACTTATATAACAACGTTATTAGTGTTTTGCGCAACTTAGAATGTTAATGTGTGCACTAATAAATTGTTGTCAGCAATTAATACTCAGTTTTGTGTGAATGCAATATGGGCACTCGATAAAACTGCTGAACTTTGAGAATTGTGACATTCATCAAACTATATTTCTTGACTACATTTAACTACAATTCAACAGGGCACCTAGCCAGAGCCAAATCACATCTCAAAGAATATGACAAGGACAACATCAGAGGAATATATACCCCTTGGCCACGATGGCATTCGGCATCATGGCACTCGCCAGTGGCACTGGCTGTGTGTGAGTATGAGGCGCCTCCCTGTTGTGCTGGGAGTGGAATATCTCAATTCTATTACAATAAGACTGACTGATTGCTTTTGATTTTTTTTTTTACAATTATCCAAGTTACAGAGTATCTTGATACATCATGGGATATGGGACAGCACTGAGATCAATGACTAGTTTTCAGATTTTCAGTAGAGCATTTCTGTAATTGTGTTAAATTGAACTTTTTTTTAATTTTGAGTCCTTTTTTAGGATACCACAGTCTGTATTTTTCTGTAAAGTCTTTCTCTATCTGAATTCTCTAGTTTTTTAATGAAAGAATCTAATTTAGCACTCAGATTTCCTTAATCATAACTATCTGTCTTTGTTATTATACATGAATCAGAACAATTATATTTAGAACCAAAAATTGTCCTGTAGAATATTATCTATTCATTATGCATAATACATAATGATGACTACCTCCATTTAAATATTATTTCTTCTCAGGTGGTTAATATACGGTATGTTCTCATGACCACCTCTACTTAGTCATTAACCTTTAGTTCTAGATCTGGAAAAAATATCTGTCTATCAGGGATATTCTGAGCGACTAGCAGGCAATGAACGCGTGGTATTTAAGTACATTTATTGTTTTCAGATGTTTTAATACGCAGTTGTTGCGATAGAATACATTATTTGCTATGAAGATTTTAAGCAAATTAGGCTACTAAATCATTATTATGGTATACTCTTCTCTTAATCTAACATTTTCATAAATAACTGGCATCCATTGAATAGGTAGCATAAATCTGGAAGAGGCAGCAAGTGACACATGTGATACTTTATAACATTTCCAAAATACTGCTATGTCTCCTAAAGCATGGCTGGCTCCACCACAACAGCACACAGGTTGTAATGCCATTGACAATGTTTATCTTCTGTATTGATAGGCCACCTAGCTGTTACTATTACATAATATATTGTAATAGTCAAATAGCCACCACCAAGGAGGAACCTAATGCATCCAGTGATAGTGTGCACACTGTCTGAAAACACATTAAGGTAGCAGACCCATAAGGGGTCTGTTTCCAATGTACCCTTCTCTACTGTGGCAGCCGTCAGACCACTATGCATCACCAATAGTAGTAACTGCATGGGCTACAAGATATGTAACATATATTAGATCCCAACCTTTTCACATAACCTCAGCAAAATTGCCATAAACGCCAAATGGCACATGGCCTTCTCCCCCCACCTTCCCATTGACTAACCACACTTACCAAGACACAATAAATGGACACTTTGAAATAAAGACACTTGAGACGTATTTATGAGTTAAAAAAGGGGACACAGTTTATTTATTTGGGCCTAATTTGAATTGAGACTATAAAATTTGGATTACCCGAGAAGGTGGCCCCAAAGCAGTGGAGGTCAGCGTTTAACCTATTAAACTTACCGCTACTTCTAACTAAGCCTAAATACCGATGACCATGAATAACTAAACCTATTGCTCTAATAGCAAACATAAGGCAATCCCATTCACAGTGGGATGTCGCAAACCAGGGGCAAGCCGCAGGGCTACCTCCCCATATACTCTAATTGTCCTAATAAACCATTGGTCACACCTTAAGATAACATTAAACCGTGAACTAAACTACCCACTGACCCCCACTGCTACCGCCAACCTGTGCCCCTTCTGAAAAGCAAACAACAAGTTAATGCAACGACAATGTAGGAAATGAAAGAAAGGAAAGCAAGAGACAGCGAAAAAAGGGAGGGAGGGAAAATGCTGTGAAAGAATGATTAATTTCCTGCCTGACCTGATACTACTTCCTCTGCCCCCACCCCTCTAATTACCCGCCCACTATTATTCCATTGGCTACAGAGAAAACCCCTTAATCTCACCCTAAGCAGAATTAGTGAGGAAGGAGGGGGAAGAGCCTGGTCCCTGCCTGGCATTTATTACTTTTTGGGACTAGGCTTCCCTCGCTTCCATTAACTTGCTCTGACCAACATCCAACTTAAAAAGAGGGTTATAAAAGCTCCTATGTCAAGCACCTATTCTGGCTGGATTTCACCTATTCAAACAGGATTTCCAATTCTGTATGCCAACATGCCCTGCCTCATGAGCTACCTGGACTTGCCCCTCTTGATAAACCTCTATCTGTTTCATGTAATTAAGTAATTAATACAGAAGGTATGGGTTGCAGTAGGGTTTCACAATCTCTGTACATTTTGGAGGGAAAAATCCGCAAACACTTCCAAGGCTTTACTTCGCAAACCAGAGGTTAAGTACTTGATCTGGAGGGAGCCCTTACTGTCCATACTGGGTTTTCTCAAACCCCTGCAGAAAAGAATTCAGAACCTCATCTTGTTGGATTTTAGTAAGTTCTGCCTTTCTTCCTGCCGTTCCCTGTTCAGCCAGTCTCTCTCTGTAATATTCATGGCATTTTCTTTCTTCTGAAACTGCTGTATACACTGCAGTTTATCAGTATTGTCTGCCGACCCCAGGTACTTGAAGGTGGTTTGTAAGTAACTGTCCAAAGCTGTCTCCATGGATAAACTATCCGACTTATCAACAAGCAATAGTTCAGTATTTTGTACAATATTTACAGTCAAGCTGGGCTTCGTTCCTCTTCATATCCCAGCAAGAGGGCTTTAATAAGATGCTTCCTGCTGTTGCCTGTAGTGGGGATGGCTTTGTCTGTTCGATTATGGCATTCTTTACCATGTGTCTGTAGTCCTCAGCCATCTACAGGGTATAGTATCAAAATAAAAGAAAGAAAAACTAGGAGAATGGGAGGGAAGGGAACTATTGCAATGTATATCTATACTAAGTGCGATATTTTGCAAATGAGTTTGCCTTTTACTCTAGCAGGAACCAAACACCCTAATTTGCTTAAGTTCTTAAAAACAACAATATATATAGAAATATATCAATCTCACCGCTGCCACCAATTTGTCATTGCCACAATATCACTTAAACTAACCCACCCTATTATACATTACCAGAATGATCATAAAGCCAATATGACCTCTCATGGTACAATTATGTAGCCTTTATAAACCAGGCTAATC
Organism: Platyplectrum ornatum; assembly: GCA_016617825.1. Taxonomy (NCBI): domain Eukaryota; kingdom Metazoa; phylum Chordata; class Amphibia; order Anura; family Limnodynastidae; genus Platyplectrum; species Platyplectrum ornatum. The sequence continues at coordinate 57,002 of JABWIB010001609.1, read as the reverse complement.
GGCATGTGAATCCCTAAATATAAAGAGACAGGAACTGATTCATTTTATATTTAATATGAAAAATAATTACAATGTTTAAGTACAAAAAAGGATAATATAATATAAAAAGGAGGATATATACAGAGCCTTACACATGAGCTCCAGGCTTGGGACTACCAGAATATCACTTCCTTAACAAGATCCCATGAATGTGACAAATTCTATAACCACATATTTATGACAAACTCTCATATTTAAAATACAAAATACATCTTTATGTACATACAAATGATGGACCAATGTCACAACACTGTAAGTAAAAAAAAAAACTCTTTTTATCATTACCTGTGTCATTCCTTGTAATCAATCATTGTTATTGGTGGAATTTGAGGAGTAGCAGTATGAAAATTTAGTAAATGGAGATGGGAGAATTGCTCTTATGGTATACCTCCATAAACACCCTCATTCCCTGCAACAAACTATAATGAACCTCAATTGTGCACTTTAAATCTTATCTAATAAGCATTTTATATGTGGCAGTCCATTCATATACATTGATGGACATGGAAAGTTAGAAGCAACATACTATGATCTTCTCAACCTTTAATGCAAGAGTCTGGATTCAGTCCATTGTGCTTCATTTTTATTTAATGTGAAAAGATACAAAGAACTAAGCACTAGTTGTGAACAGGAAAGATGATATTATCCTTTTTCCAGATTTGCGTAATGCACGTGTCATTTCTGCAAAATAAGTGCTCAGATATGTCTAGACTTTGTTAAATTTCTTACTGAGAACTGAATCCAAACAGAGCTTGTCTTCTGCTTCAAGAAATCATTAGCCAGTAATTTCTCGGGGCTGTAGGCAGCTTGTAAAGCATGTGTTGAGCTTGTGTTTTGTACAATGCTTTAGATTAAAGCAGGGATAGTTTGCAGGAAGCCCAGGGTGACAGCATTTTGCTAGACTATTCATTTTCATCTATTCCAGCTGGGAGCTCGCAGCCATTTTTAAAGGGACTGATAGAAGCACAGAATGGTATAAAATGAGTCTGTTCCTTGTACTTCATGCCTGAGAGCAAATGAAGTGTACATTCATTTTTATGCACAGGACTCTGTCAGATGTAAGCAATTGGGTGCAAGGAAAAATTCACAACTTGGATGAAATGTTAAGCTAGGTACACACGAAGCGATTTGTCGTTACGATTTAGTGATTTTTCGATCGTTAACGATATATCGTACCTGTGTGTGCTGCCTATGTACTAATTTTCGCACCTGAGATCGTTTGAAAATGTGATCGCAACGACAATTTTATCTTTCTGCAGGTAGAATTTACAAACGATGAAAGAGTGCTAAATCGTGACATGTGTATCGGCTAAACGATGTGGTTTATATGCATGTATCGATGTAGTGGTGTGGCACGATCGTTCGAAAAAGGAAAATAGCACGATTTTCGCCGAAAAATCGCTCCGTATGTACGCTTTAGAGCGCTACATTTTTCCAACATGTCAGATCGTTCTGAAATATGCTAATTTCCAGATCGTCCGACAAATCGCTTCGTGTGTACCCAGCTTTACAAGGAACATGTACTTACCATCTGTTTAGGCGGCAGGAAATTAGTCACCTGTTTAAGTGTTTTGTTTGAACAGATAGAGGGGTATCAAGTGGGGCAAGCTTTTCACATTATTTTGGTCTTCTTCAAGATATAGGAAAGGTGGGGATGTGATGGACTTTTACATTATCATTACCCCTTATCTTAAGTGATTACATACATTGATATCACAAAAATGTCCTTGTTGTTTTTGCTCTTTCCTGTTTCTCTTGCTTTGTATTTCAAAATGTACCTTAGGGAAACAAATAACATTGTTTGTATTTTATTGCACCTATATAGGCCCACTGTGATGCACTGTGATGCCACTATGGCTGGTATCACCTAGTGTGGTAATGATCACCCCATATGCATCCTTCCATGTAAGACCATGGTCTTTTTTTGTACTGTTACTTATGTAAATTATAATATATATATATTACTCTATGTAATGGCAACAACTAAACAAAATAAACAAAAATGAATATTGTTTAAATTAAATTACATCTTTAAACTAAAATATAATGTGCATGACCTGGATATACTTATATTTACATAGTTTCATGTGGCTAAACTTAAAAATACTTCTCCTTATATGTGTCCAGGCTTTAGCTATCATACATTTCCCTCCCTTGTCCAGAATCCAGCCATCCTATATTTGCCCATTATATTTCACCAGTAATTTTTTCTACCCTTGAATGTCTCTACCTTTCCTTTGTCTAGCCATCTCTTCACTTTTCATTTATGTCTCTAGCCCCCTTCCCTTGTATGTCTTCAGTCATCTATTCTCCTCACTTGCATGCCTCCAGCCATCCCTTTTACACACTTGTATTCCTATATTCATATCATTTTATTTATTTGGATGTCTCCAGTCTTCCCTTATCCACTGACTCTAGTCATTCTTCCCCCTTCCCCTGTATGTTACTGGCCATTCCTTCTTCTCCTTTGTATTTAGTTATCTATCCTTTTTTCACAGTTACACTGTGCAAATGCAGCGCACTTTACTCTGTGGAGAGGGTGTTTGGGTCTTTCCCATGTCTCATATTTTACTTGCAACACGGATACAGCAGCCCTGCTACTTCCAACTGCATGCACTTTGCAGTCAACTCTTCGGCATTAACCCTTAACGCTGGCTACCTGTAACAAGTATAGTGTCCAGTACCTTGTGTCTGTTTTGCTCTCTAGCCCTTGCCACTTGTTCTTGGGTTCTAATGGAGACCTTCCTGGTTTTGTTATTTTTGTTCTCTATTTTACAACATTTTTTTTTCCCTTCTTCCTTTTATCTCCATATTACTTTATTAGTGTTCTGCTCTGTGGTCTCCATCTCTCTGTTTATGTGCATTCTCTGGTCTCTGTGGTCTCCATTCCTTCAGGCCTCCTCTATTCCCTGTCCTTCTCCTTTGTCTTTTTACTTGAACTTGTTTTACACTTTCTTGAGTTATCTAATTTAATCACTATCCTTATCTTGTTTTCTTCCCCCATATCCCTGGTACTCCTGAGATCCTCTCGGGTAGATTTATACCTTTCTGGGAGGTTCTAGCGTTCTGCAGTCCTGTCTCTGGTTACTCCTAATCAGTTGGGATTGTGCGATACCAGTTGTGGGTCCTGGCTTGCCAGGTTATTGCTTGCTCCTTATCGGTGCCTAATATGTTTGTTTGTCTAGTCTTAGTGGTATAGCAAAGTAGTTAGGGGTTAGCTGGAGCCCACGACCTGTTGCATACATGCCTGCAAGTCATGCACACATTCAGTGGCTCTGGTGTTTAGACTCCATGCCTCAGCTGACCACCTTAACTGCATGATCATCTTCAGACTTCTCTTCCCCAGCCATTCCTTCTTAGATTTCCATTACTATGGCACTCTGCATAACTTTACATTATACTATAAATTACCTTGTTCAGTACTGTGAATAAATGAATTTGTTTTGAAGGTGTAGGCCAGTTCTCAAACTTTCTCAGTCTGTGCATTTCTATATATGCTAAGAAAAATTAACTTTTTTATTAAACTAATATTATGTGCAAGTGGGTAGTTCCAAGGAATTGTAGCATTGATAAATATAAAGGGCTGGATTCAGCTTTTCACTCTCATGACTTACACTCATGAGTTACACTCTCATGGGTAAAACCATGTTGAATTGCAGGGGGGGTATAATGAATGTCAGTGTNNGCATGCAGGGAGAATGCTTTATTTTTGCATTTTGCACACAGATACTGACCAGCGTTACTGTTACACTGTTATTAGACTAGGACTAGGAAACATCAGCTGTCACTTGTTATGCTGATTGTAACAAATTAAATTTACCTCCCCTGCAATTCAACATGGTTTTGCCCATGAGAGTGTAACTCATGAGTGTAAGTCATGAGAGTGAAAAGCTGAATCCAGCCCAAAGTGAGTAAGTGAAAGCTATGGCCCCAAAAAACATTCCGGCACACTCTGTAATGTGGTTTGCCAGGGATTGAGAGAAGCAGTTTTTTGTTGAAAAGAGATGCTTTTACTTACATGAAAACTGAGCATAAACTGGCCCCTTCCATGAAACACCTCCTTCATTGTGCCTTCTGTCCAATTCATAACTACCTTTTTGCACATTCAACCATCATGCACAGTCCTGCCATGTCTCCCTAACATTTACACCTTCCTCTGCCAGCCCCTTACATTTACCTCATATTACACATTCCTTTTCCTGCCCCCCCTCCAATACAAATCTCTCTCCCTGTATGAATTACATTAAACATTATTCTCCCTGTCATTCTTAAATTACACATCTTCTTCCTTGTCTCCTTTCATTCATACAGCCATACTTTCTCCATACTTTTACATTACAAATTTCCCTCCATCTACTCCTCCAACAAATATAAAACTTTCTTTTTTTTAGATATGTCACAGGCTACAGGCACAGGCTACAGAGAGAAATCTATAAATCTAATAAAATACTTATAAGACACAATTTGTACTTCAATTTCACGCTTTCATTTTGCAACAAATTTTGCACTAAATATATAAAAAACACAATACTAATGAGGCACCTCATTAAATGATATTAACAGTCTGAGAAACGGTGCAGCCGTTGTTGCAGCTTAATGAATTAGATATATCTATATTCCAATGAAAATAAGTTATTGTGATTCGCAAGAAATTAACTGAAGCTGTACTTGGTGGCAGAGTCTCTCTCTGTAATACTATCTCCTTGTTTTGAATGCACACAGACATCGATCTTACCACCTATGTTCTGGAACTGGCAATGGCTATGTAAGTAAAGTAGGATTTCTTGTGCAATACACTGAAATTGAGTGTCCAGAAAATTGACTAAATGTCCATCTCAGAATGACAGTGCAGCTAACTTTAAGAGGAGTGTATTAAAAGATCAAGATCAGGGACGTAACTAGAACATGGGGGCCCCATAGCAGAATTTTTAATGGGCCCCCCAAGGTCTACACCAATATGGAAATTATAGAAGGCGGTTGCGGTGTATATATACTTCAGTGAGAACAGCTGCAAGCAGAAGAGAAGAACATATTACACTGCCATTAGGTGTACAGCTGAGTATATAACTGGTTAACTGTCTCTGACGGGGGTCGTGGTTGCCGTAACTCACAGCAGCTACATGCAGGAGAGAAATACATCTTGTATAATGCACAGTCTCGGGAGTGTCATACACAAATTTAGAATATGCCATAGATGACAAATTAATGATCCATGACTATCTAACTGATTAACTGTCTCTGACAGGCCCCATAGAAATTGCATCCATTGCACCCTCGATAGTTACACCACTAATCAAGACAATACAGATGTAACATTTATTTTCTCACTAACCAGCCTGATGATTATTGCCTCTCAACTTGCTCTCCTAGTCTGTAGCATTTTCTCTCTCAGCCATCAATCCATCTGCAACAATGTTACCACCGGCGTCACCGCAACTCACCTTGGACATTAAATCTGGCTACTCAATAACTGGAGAACTGAAATCATTTTAGTCATGGGCCAGATTTAACCTATCAATTCTAAGTTTTTCCATCATCCTCCCAATACAGACCTTCATTGTTCCGTCACTCAACATAAATCCTAACTAACACATCTAACTGCCAATAATATAACAAGTCTCCTTGTGCCCCCCTATCCTTGCTCAAACTTTGTCTTCTTTTTGTCACAACTATAGGCCTATGGCCTCCTTCCATATCGCCTGTTAGAGTCAGGGACCAGCCTATAATGAAGGCTGCCCCTGAACACTACTCTTGAGCCTAACAACTATCATTAAAAATAACAGGAATCCAGCATGTGTTACTAACACTACTCTAAACCTTATTGAGCGACCACCAGAATGCTGATCCATGATTATCGACAAAGTTAAGAGTGTAGCACCTCCAAACAGCATTTATTAAACCCTGTCACTACTACAACCCTTATTGTACATTCCATACATTTTTCCTTCCCTTTAAACGCTCATCTTAATGCAAACCCCAGAAACCAGAGTTGTGCTATGTACAGGGGCAGGCTGGCAAAAATTGGCCCGGGGGCCAAGCCCACAGCAGTAGCCCATATATATATATATATATATATATATATATATATATATACACACACACACACACACACACACACACACATATATATATATATATATAGCAAGACGGAAGGTAGCAGGCACTCGAACAAGTCTTCTATATTAATTGTATTTTAATGATAATAAAGCGTAACAGAGAGCCAACGTTTCAATCATATCATAATGATTTTCGTCAGGGCAAAGTATAGCGGTAACAGAACATAACAATAACAAACACACAAAAGTTGCTCCTATATATAGTAAATAGATAATCACATGTAAAAAATAAATAACAGCTAAGTAGACCCACTGCGCTCGGCGGCTGCCAATAGGTCTATATACAACGGGGGATCACCCGCTTAATCCCCAAACATAACATGTAGATACAAAATATATATGTGTATATAGTCCTACCCTGGCGCCACACGCCGCTATATTATTAGATGCAAAGTCCAGTTAAAGTCTCTCGTTTTCCTCACGTGGTCTTCCATCTCCGTTGTTAAATTATTAGGTATTCTTATCCCGTGCACTCCGAGAAAATATAACATATATAGTGAAGCCCGTCAATAAAAGTATACACTGGTCTTAAATGAGATCTACTCACTCTTTCCTTCTCTTGCTATCTTGCTTCTTACACACCAACCCGGTGTCCTGAACGACTGGTGAAGACCTCCGGTGTATGGCTGCTATCGGCGTTCCAGTGTGCTCCTCCAAAATGACCTCGGGGGAAAACAAAAGCAATAATGCAGACGTTCCTACTTTTGCCCGGACTCAAGCTAGATTTACACTCACATGAGTTGAGCTTATTATGTGCATATCAACAATCCCTTTTATCTTCGGAGTCCCGTCTCTCCTTCTCGGTCTCCCACGAGGCTTATAGGGAAAGAACAGAAATCTCTAGTGCAGACAGTCAGGGTAACCTTATTACCCCCTACTAGTATCAGCTGATACTAGTAGGGGGTGATAAGGTTACCCTGACTGTCTGCACTAGAGATTTCTCATATTCTTGTTAAGGGCAAGTTTAATGGCAGAACGGTGTAAAGCAATGCGTTCCTTAATCATCCTGATAGTCTTGCCAACATACAGGAGATTGCAAGGGCAACTAATGCAATAAATCACAAATTTAGTAACTGGATGAGTAAATATAGGACCCATTAGCAAGTGGGTACAGGTAGTGCAACCTAGGCACCTATAGCTGCCCGGTTTTTTGGTAAGGAAATTGTCCTGAACAGTCTTAGTCGCCGAAGAAATGTCATATATATATATATATATATATATATATATATATATATATATATATATATATATATATATATATATATATATATATATAAGAAATACATATATATATATATATATATATATATATATATATATATAATGGCCGCTAATGGCGATCAATAGATCGGCATGTGCGCCGGCCCTGACCCACCAATGGTTCGGCCGGCCCGGGTGCCAACTGGCACTCTGGCATCCAGGCCAGCCCGCCCCTGGCTATGTATTGCCCATAGGTGCAGTACTTGTTATGCATATGCACAGTATGCAAACTGTTATGGTGTATATCATTGGTAAATTGGAAATGTAGAAGTGGTGGTATGGACTTTTAGAAGTGGCAGTATGAAAAAAAAAATAATAGAAATTAATGCAGATTTATAGTTTTTCAATTAAAGCATACACCCCCCACTTGGAGCTCTGGTATTTATATATATATATATATATATATATATATATATATATATTCATATGTGTTTCCATGGATACAGGTGTTATCTTTTCGTTTTACTTAATTAAGTTAATTGTTCATAGACTGTGAAAGAATATTAACAGGCCTCTTTGCAACTGAAGCAGTTGACCATGAAAGATGTATTTAAATTAGTGGTATTAACCTGTACTTTCATCTGGTAACTGTGTACGCCTTACTACTTTACTGCTCTCTGCTGTTTTAATGTATTCTAAAAATCTGCATAAAACTACATTTATCTTATGGAAATTAATTGATTTCTGCAAAAAACATCAAAATGTTGTAGAAATGTCAACATTTCGTCTCTTAAGTGAAATAAGTAAAATAAAAAAAAACTTTTGATATTCTTCACAGGTATTTAATTGGTTAATATGTTTTACTAATGGTCATGATAATATCCTTGAAGGTTGATTGTGAAATGTGTAATGCAGAGGCAGTTTGTCATCATTCTTATAGTAAAGGTATTGTTTTTCAGCGCATTATTTTTCTTTTGTGTCATTTAGATACCAAATGAAAATGAATTCATTTTCAAATTATACTTGTTCTGTTTTCATAGAATAGTAGCTTCTGCTAACAAGCTGTAAATGCATAAATAAAAATATCCTTAATTGCGCATTTTATTCAGTAACAGTGTATATCTAAAATACAATGGAACAGATTGTATTTCCGGTCTTCACTGGAATTTCATAATGATGATATTTTAATGTTTATTTATGTTACTCTATAAAAAAGCTAATTGTAAAGGCATATGGGACTAGATTTACTAAGATACAGAAAATGAAAATTGGAGATGTTGCCTCTAGAAACCAATGAGATTCTACCTGACATTCTCTAATACGCAAATGGAGCTAGAATTAGGGACATTTGGGGTGTGAAAATATCAAAGGAACACTGATGAGGAAAGAGATGGATGTAATTTACAAACAAGACACTTGACAAATGGAGATTTAAATATAACATTTGAATTAAGGTGGTTCCTGAAGTCATATATATAGTTATTTTAGAATTGTAAATTGTAATTTTAATGACATAGTAATAAATTAATATAAGGCAGGTGTCTTCAAGGGTTTCGAAAATGTTTATGTGAACAGTTTGGAAGATAAATGAAGAAGTTTGCAAATTATGATTGACATGAAGCATATTTAGAGACAGAAAATGTTGTCCCTCCCATACTTTAAAAAAGACTGTGTTCAGTTGAAACACGTTGTTAAGAAAGAAATAAGTTTTTTTTTTTAAATATTTTCCTTAGTAAGATGCAGTCTCTAGTAACAGTATTTGTAGTTGGCTGGAATGTTCCTATAATTTTTTATACATTTGTATGTATTAAATAAATTGGATCATGGAATAATTAAATACATAAATATATATATATATATATATATATATATATATATATATATATACATAAATATGTTTTAAACAGGAAGTGAATAAGAATCTTTGGATCTTTGGGGGAACTGCTTGTAGGACCTTTTACATATAAATAAGATATTTATCGCTTTGGTTTGACACACATGGTTGTTCTTCTGTCTTGACACTTGGAGTAAAGGTGGATCTTGGGAGGCTCTCAGGCAAGGACTGTGCAGTGATAAATAGCATTTTTATGTCTGTACAAAGTGTTCTTCTATAGTCTCCTTTTCCATGTATGACCTTTGGACTGGAGAAAAAATGAATATGAGAATCTAAAATAACTAAAACTCAGGATGTATTTATATATTTTATGTATTATGATTATGATTGAAAATTGTGATTGATGAAGTTTTGTGCTGGTTTGGACCATGGAATACATTATATAGGAATACGTCTTTGTAAATTCGAAGGACTGGATCTGTATTATAGAGCTGTTAGGTGTGCTGTATTAGAAGTGATGGTAAGTCCGGGTACAGAGTCTAATCACAGCCAGGTGAGAGCCAGGGAAAATTAGAGAAGACTGAGAGCAGGAAGCTGAGAGGAAAAGAAGGGAACCAAGTAACTGGAAGAACCCAGTGGGAGCAGGGAAGACACTAATTGGGTGAGAGGCTGAGAGATGGGAGCATGGAGACAATGATAAGCAGAAGGCAGAGATGCAGAGAGGCAAAAGAAGGAATGCAGTGGTACAAGGGTAGCTCGGTGCGGCAGTAAGCAGAAGGAATGGTAGTGTGTCTACTGGCTGATGGACAACAGATGGAACCCAAAGGTAAGGGGAATGCAGTGAAACAGGAGCCAAGTAAGGAGGTGCGCTCTGTACCAAGAGCCACAGCATTAGATACATTATTGCATATTCATGTGGAATCTTTGTTCCAGAAAACATACATTTTCATTCTGTTTGTGTCTATTCCTGTTTCTTTTTTTTCTTTCTGTTTTGCACTGATATTGATATAGTAATGTATATTGAAGTCTCCAGTTTTATAAAGTCAGCCAATAGATTTTTTTGGACATATTAATGCATTACAATTTATTGATTTTCATGAAAAGTGTTTTATATAACTATGATAATATTAAGGAATATTTATTTTTATGGAATGGATCCTATACCGCATAAAAATTGGAGATAGGGCGAATCATCTCTATATAAGTATATGCAGCAGCTGCCTATTTTTGAGGCACAGAAGGCACCACCTTTCCGTTTTAGTTTTTCAATACAAAATTCCTCTTAAAAAGTTGTTTGTTCTCTTTACTGACTCTTAGCATATGTGACATAGCTAAAGAAGATACATTTCCAGGTCATTTGTGTAAGTGGTTCAAAGTTATGCACTTATGCACTGTTTTATCTCCATTTTAATATGGCACATTACTGGTTTGCTTCTGTAATGACTGATAAATCTAGGAGCAGTTGTTTTGTGTAACAAGGCATTTCAAATGCAAGCTTCACAACTATTTAAACAGATAAAGTGTTATTCCCTGTTTTCATGCAATGATTCAAGGATTCATTATAATTTTGTGCAATGCATCTGCCATAAGGAAACCTACAATCTGCTTTGTGGTGTCCCCATCTGTCCCACCATTCAGTGCAGATAGTTCTCACCCTTAGCTTATATACAAGAGTCTAAAGTTTTCTTGTTTTCTTTTAAGCAAGACTTTGATGAAATACCATCTGATGGATGGCTGCTTGCTACTCTCTCAATATGTTGACTCCATCCTCAAGCTTATGAAACTCTACTGTCTTCTGCAGCTTGATTTGGAAATTGACCTTAAAATAGTGTGATTCCTATGTAAATTATGCGATGTATACACTGGGAATTAGGGGAGACCTATTTAAATAACACAGTAAGGGCTGGCTTACACACTATCCAAAACTCTGCACAGCCTTGCTTTTAAGCTAAAGTTTTGCGGAGGGGTTAAGGTAGGGTCCCCTGTGCAGATTCCACTCTTGCTTATACGTAGGTTAATCAGAATAAAAAACTTCCAAACATTTCAAAGGACCAATGCTGGAAGTGCTTTAATCTGGATCCAGTCTACTGTATCTTTCCCAAACTCACTTATCAGTTGTGTCACATCTGGCAACTAAGACTTTGAAATGAATGATCATTTGCTGGATGCCATAGACCTCTCACAGATCCCTGTCTCCAGGAAGGATAACTGCAGCCAATTTACCATTTTACATTAGTAAAATAAAGTTTCATTTCTTAACAGCTGGTAAAATGTTTTTTTTTTTAATATATAAAATTATTTCTAAAAGTGATTTGTATAATGGCTAAATATCTTGTATTTTGAGTCTTCCTCAGCCAATCCTTTACTAAGGAATGTGCTTGACCCCCTCTTCCCCCAACACCTGTATAAAGTTTTGTTCCAGAATGTACCACCATCTCTGCCAGTAAATCAATACACTAATGATCTATAAATTCAAGCTCCTAGGAGTAAAAGTTAGCACATGAGGTCACACGGGAGTTACTGTACTGCATTCACTGTTCATGTTTCCGAATAGTATTATTTGACCTAGAAAGTTAGTCTGGATAAGAATTTAATGGGACTTGTGTCTACATTTCTTCCCTCTGAAATATGAAAGATTGCCAGTATCATACATGGCCTCGGGCTCAGCAGCATGTATAGAGTGAAAAGGGCAGACCATATGGGACAAGGGGTTATCTTCTGTCATAAATTCTGTTTTTACAGCTAGTTCTGAAGGTGAAAATGTTTCAGCCAGAGGTAATTTGTCAGACTGAAGGTCTAGACTGCAAATAAATAAAACTGAGATGCCAGGTTATTGCCATAGCAAAGAGGTTCATATAACTACTAACCTCTTTGCTATCAGGTGGGGCATGTGTGGTAGATAACATCATTCAGTACTGTCATTGAAACATGTTTAGAAATATAACCTAAATACTACTACTACTACTACTACAACTAGCTACTACTTATTTATTATTATTAATTATTATTATTAATTATTATTACTAATTATTAATAATAGTAATAATAATAATAATAATAATAATAATGATAATTTAGAAGAAGTTATGGTTTCTAAAGCCTCAGTCTCTGCAATTTTGCCTTATTCAAGTTTTTTAATTCATAAATTAACCAGTAAATAAATTGAAAGAGTTTATTCATGCTTGCTTTTACAGCATTTAAGGACCCATTCAATTTATTTTTTTATCAATGGCTATATGTAGTAGCAATATGCTGCTACTGCACCAGTTTTTTTAATCAATGAAAAGAAATAAATAAATGAAATAAATACCAAATATATTTTTAAAACAATATTTTATTTATTGAAAATAAAATACATTTGAAAGCAGGTTGTTTTTCATGGGAAGATGACCTGCTCCTTAGGTTTGCATCATCTCTGAGATGGTGCAGGTGGAAGACGGAACCTGTTAGAAACTGCCCTTCTCATATTTAAATATACGGTCATGTAGACAGAGGCATAAGCAGACAGATGGGCTGTTTTCCAGGCGAATGCGCATGTCTAGCTCTAAAAAAATCTCTAAAAAAAGGCACATACTTGTCATCAGCTGGTTTGTTAAACACTGATGACAGCCTTCAGATCTGCATGTATGTCACCAGTGTGTATAAAAGAAGAATGTAGTTAAATACATAAAATGACATGAGGTTGCTCCAAATTATAAGTAGCAGTAATAGCAGTAAAGTCACTTAAACAGTCAAAGTTGGTGGAATCGATTACACGATGGATGGGACGGTTCGCACTAGGGGAGATCTAATACTCTTGGTTAAATTTGATATTTTATTTTCAACTCAACAATGTAAGGAAAGTAACTTAAACAGGACTGAATAATAATAACCCAATAATAATATAGAAAAGCCTAAAGAAAATGTGTGCCCTCAAACAGCAGCCTGCTAAACACACATTGAAGTTAGCCGTCCATACCCATATTTGCTATATAATATGTGCACACCATCCTTATTTTTCTAGGGTCATTGGCTAATTATCTCAGTGCAGCCTGTAATGTGGAAATGTCTACACTCACAGACTAAAATTATTACTTTATAAAATTAGCAGTGGACTGATTTTGAGTACATTTTATTTCTTTACTTTTCTATTATGGCTTTCCCAGTCTTTAACTAATTATAATAAATGTATTTGTTTTACCCTGAGAGCACCATCATTGATTATACTATCCACTTTTGTTTAGGCTTTTCTATAAAGTTGGTCCCCCCTACATGGTCCCAAACAATTCACAGTCTGTTGCACAAGAGATGGTTCCCCTAGGAAGGGGGGAGCAAAAAGACTTAGTTCCAATACCAGTCCTTTCCATTTGCTTGTATCAGAAACTCGCAGGTGATCGCCTGACAAGGATAAATCCTACCTTGGACTAGTCACAAGTAGATAATAGCTATTGAAAATGATAGGAACAGTGGGGCCTGGAGAAGTGTCCATCGCTGGATAAATCACTTATTTTCTGCTACTGTGTTAAGGCAGAAATTGGATGGAGAGCCGAAATATAAGGGAAACAGATTTCTGTCTCGCACTTGCTTTCCTATATAGACCTTTTGGTTTGCTACAAAGCAGTTTCTAACAGCACTGTACCTGTAAGAAAAAAGGAAAGATGAATCTTCCAGCGACATTGCTTTGAGTGTTTTTATTTGTACACGGTAAAATAAAAAGAAACACTGATGGTATGAAAAAAGTACAAAGTACATGTTTCGTATGCCTTCCATTCTTTCCAGCAGTCTCCCTAATGCAGTTTCCATGACAGTACACAAATTGAAGCTTCTCACACGAATAAAGTTCAGCACACAGATAATCTCGCCGGGAACACTTTCTAGAAAAGAAAGATTAGCATGAGAATAGCTCTTCCTGCTGTACTGAATTTCTCTAGGATTGTCACCCTCCATTTAAAACCACCGCAGCAGAAGGAACATGTTTTCTGTTTAACCCCTTACATTATCAGTTTACAAAATGTTGTAACAAAACGTTGGACATTCTGCTGTGCATATGGCAGCACAACAGAATGGGGAACATATATATATATATATATATATATATATATATATATATATATTACACTGTAGTATACCTTATACCTCCTGCAAGAGCACGAGCAACTTAAACTTGCCCAAATTTACATTTTAATAGGAAATCTTACAAACTGTCTGCCTTGGTAGATACAAATTGCTTGGTGGATATGGAAGTTACTTTTATTGAAATGAATTCTACATCTTTTTAGCACATGAAAGCCTTTAGTGATTTATTTCTTTTTCCCTTTACCATTCTTTCAAAAGATTTGTTTAACACTTTATGTACCATGTAAAGCTGTAATATATATAGAAAGATGTTGTATAGATCATTTTAATATTACAGATGACATTTCAAGGGCTGTACACTAAAGATAATTTAGACAAAACGTTTTGGTAAATGTTAATTATTCAGTATACAGTGAAAGGGGCACATTACAGTAGGTGGGGAATTAGTGAAAACCTATATCAGAATAACAGTAGGAGATAATGGAGAAGTGTTAGCCACCATTGTCATATCCCTACTAAGGTTGATAGAACTTCTTTGTGGTTTATGCTTATGATCTTATGGTCTGAGTTATGATCTGATCTAAGGTCTAATGTTGTGGTGTGGTATTTAGTTTCTCATTGTGCTGTCTAGAGTAGTTGGGTTTGAGGAGATCTGTGAAAGGTGAGAGGATATGGAGATAAGGCCTTAGTTTTAGAGTAATTTACCGTGTAACCTGGAAGGTTACTATATTAAAAATAAAAAAAGTAGGAATGTGCAATGGAAGAAGTCTGTGGCACTGTCATTTATTATATAGTTTGCTCTTTGGCTTATATTGTTTGTTTTTCACGTCTTCCCTGAATATATATTTAATATATATTTATGTCTTTTTTTTAAATAATATTTATTGTGCTTACCTATAGTCATTATCGAGAAAGGAAAGTGCATGACAAATACACAGCAGAATATGTGTATAACTGTGACATATTTGTCGCATTCGCAGGGAAACGAAGAACTGGTTAGTATTTCAAAGGAGACGATAAATTTATTTATTTTAAGAATGGGGAAAAATGAGGATGTTGCCCATAGCAACCAATCAGATTTAGGCTCCAAGTTTATTTTAATGTGAGCTCACATGAGAATTTTAATGTGAGAATGTGAGCTCGAATCTGATTGGTTGTTATGGGCAACATCCCCACTTTTCAATCTCCCTGCAATCTCCCTGCTTAGTAAATTTAGGCCAAATAGTTATTTGAAAACTCCGGAATCCATAATAAATAAATCCATAAATAAATCCATAAATTAATTTCTTTCAGTGCCAGAGTATTTCAAACATATATTATTCACCTGTCTGGTCTTTAACCAAGTAACAATTACCAAGACAAGACAGAGGAATCATGAGTGTGAATTAGTATTCACACAAATATCAGGTATAATAAATGTAGTGTATCAATACCTAAACTGACAGAAGAACTTACAAAAGTTATATCACAAAAGTAATATTACAAAAGTAATATCAAATCCGTGGTAAGAAGAAAATCGGATTTAATTTGAAATAAACGAATATCCGATGTTTAACTGCAATTAGTAAAAATCAAAATAGATTTTTTGCCAATGCTTTATATATGTCTCCATACTGTCCTGGCAGAAAGAAGCAAAGGTGGATCATAGGGACTAGCAACCATTGTTGTTCTAAATGGTTTCGCTCAGGTCTACATTTACTCTCAAACTCTGGATCAGCCTCTAGATGCACATAATGCACCTGATCCATAGTGGGGAATCCATCTGGAGAACAGGCGGATGCGAATGGAAAACCTGGTGCCCATCCTTTAATGTGCACATCTGTGTGCTATACAGCATATTTAAATTAGAGAAGGGATGTCACTATCATTTATATATATGTGGTTATTCAGGGATGACATGGTGCAATAAATCCATGGCAAATTACCTGCATTCAAACTGAAAAGGTTTCTTGTGTTTACATTACATACATACATACATACATGTTTTGTACAAATTTTTCGTTTTTATTTTTAAACAATTCATTGACAAAAAGCCGGAATAGTATCCGCTGCGGTTATTCTGCTCGACTATTGGGGAAAAAAAGGATGTGAATACATTTTTTAATGCTGGATAACGCACCATAAAAAATACATTATTTTAACTATCAATAGCCTTCCATAGTAGCTACAGTAGCTACTATGCGTGCTTTTTATGAATGAAAGTACAAATCAGTTAAGCTGAAAGTGAGATACTGCAGCTATAAGGGATGTCCGTTTTTCTGTGTGCTATGCAGAAACAACCAACCATTGAAGTGCAAGGATGGATCAAGTCCCATGGATTATCCTGTTCAGGGGCATAACTACAAAAGTCTGGGCCCCATAGTAAACCTTTCAACAGCCCCCCCCCCCAATATATTTTTTTTTAAAACTGCTCTAGTATCCCTACGTATAGAGTCGACATTCTAGCCCTCACATCTCCAACCATTTACACTGATATAACATATTAAGTGGGTGCAAATAGCAATGGTGCTACAAGAACAGTGATTCTCAACCTTTTCTGGTGTGTACCAGTTGCCCACTATACAATTGGTTCAAGTACCACTGACCAATCCTATTCTATCCCTCCCTCCTCCGTCACTATGACCCCACTAATAGCACATCATCTCCTTAGCTAACCCAGTTGTCCTGTGTACCAGCAAAGAGTGGTTCACATACAACTGGTTGAGAACCCCTCCTTTAGAAGGACTTAGTATTAAACCAATGTATGTACAGTTAAGCTGGGCATACAGTATAACATAAATTGTTCCAGTTGAAAGAGTGGGCAAAACCATGTTGCAGGGGGAGATAAAATGAATGTTAGTGTTTGCATGCAGGGAGAATACTTTATTTTTGCATCTTGCACACAGATACTGACCGTGTTACTGTTACACTGTTATTAGACTTGTGCTGGAAACATCATCTCTCACCTGTAATAAAAAGTTAAAAAGGAAGTTATTGAATAAATGGTAATATGTGCAAAATGGTTACTTATCTTCTTGAAGGAAGACGAGGATCTGGATGTTAACCACTTTGCGGCAAGGGGTATATTTACTAAGCGGTGAGATTGCAGTGAGATTGATAAGTAGGGATGTTACCCATAGCAACCAATCAGATTTGAGTTCACATTCGATTTTTAACCTAAAAAACTATTTAAGTTTCTGAAGACCAAAAGATCAAAAAATTGTTTGCTGATGATTATTGAACGGTACCCACCGACTGGTTGAAAAGATCTTTCATATACATTGAATGATCTTTCAAAGAAAATTGAACGATGTTTGCAAGATCTTTCAATTGGAACAAAAATACCCTCTTGGCTGCAAAAGTATTGGCTGCTTTTGCATGGGAGCCATTTTGTTTGTTATTGATTTTGTTTTCATCTATGATTGGACTTTTTTTCCAGTTTGTTTGCCACCATGGGTGCTCTCCTATAAATTCATTTTGGTTTGTGGGAAATATTGGTTTCTAAATCTGGGCTAATTTCTAAGTTAGAGTTTATAGAATGTTCCTTGTAGTAAGGATGATCTATTACCACCGGGACAGTCTCTCCAGGCTTCCTCTATATATTCTTTGTATTTACACTTTGTATGATTTTTTTTACTTCTTTTTGACTCTAGTGGATAATCAAGAGTTTTTGGCAGCCGCAGTGAGTGGCCGCCAACTCCAGTCAATCCAGAGGTTCGCTTTTCTCCTGTAATACGAACCTATGGATGGCATGCAGGGATAAGGGACGTCTCTTTTCCCTGCATGCAGGGCCGGACTGGCCATCTGGCACTTCTGGCAAATGCCAGATGCGCCACTGGAGTGATGGGCCACTACAAAGTTCTTAAGCCATCCACCAATCTGTGCTGACAGCCATTCACTGACTGGCTGCCAGCTAGAAAAAAAATAACATAACTCTCAGCAGTCTGATTGGTGGATAGCTCTAGGTGGCCCTGTGTGCATTAAATGCCAGGGCTGATTTTTAATCCGGCCCTGGTGGCAGTTGAGGTGTCTGGGTGCATATAGGGCAGAGTGGCAATTGATGTGTCTAGGAACAGATATGGTAGAGTGGCAGTTAAGTTATCTGTAGCAAATAGGGCAAAGTGGCAGTTGAGGTGTCTGTAGCAGATAGGGCAGAGTGGCAGTTGAGTTATCTGTAACATATAGGGCCTGATCCTTACGCTTACACTACATTTGACATGGCGTAAATACAGGACGGAAACGCAGCCCAAAGCCCTTGTTAGAGCATATATTTTAATGAGATAACATCACCTCTCATTTACACTTGCGCTCCTTTGGTCGGAAGTACAAGCAGACAGATGGTTTGAAAAAATCATTCAATCGTTTGAAAAATTCGTTCAGTGCATGGGAATGATTTTTTCAAATAAGCAGTCGATATTGTTCAAAATCTGTTTTTAAGTGATTTTTTTATTTTTAGGTCTGCACAAACTTAAATTGTTTTTTAGGTAAAAAAAAATTTCAGTGTATGGGCACTTGCAATAATCCTCCCATTAAGACCCACTTTAGAAGTATAAACCAAACAAATAGTTTTTTTTTAATCGTTTGGAAGTACTAATTTGCATATTTATTACAGTGTATGGCGGTTTCCAATTCCTTAACAAAAAAAATGGTTCATTTTTCATCCAATCTTCAGATTGGATGATTTATCTTATAGTGTATGGCCAGCTTACGTTTTGACTAAAGGGAAAACCTCTGGTCTTATCTGGTATCTGGTCTTTGTTAGCTTTGCGTTATACTATACTAAACTATACTGATTTTTTATTTGACCAGGATGATTATTCACAAGGGAAAAGTCCCAATATCAGCAACTCTCATGTTGGGAGAATATGAAAGTGACAACAAATAAGAGCCACATTATCACCAGGCAATTAAAAAAAATTATTAACTATGGTCTGATTATCAGTATGAAATTCTAAGCAACCAGATAATCACACCTTCTTTTAATTTTTTACTATTTTGATGAGCTTTGCGATATTTGGTGTAATAACATGATAATTGGATAATCACACCAATAGTATATATTCATTTTCAAAAAGTTATTGATTATTATTACATTATTATTTATTTTAGTTGTTAGTGTTTAATAGTTATTGTATTTTACTATAGTAGTATAGTATTTTGTTATTTTTTTATGCTTTTAGCACAATAGCCTGCTAACTATTAAAGTTTATTTACTTTGTGTAAATAATAGAATTACTCAACATTATTTAAATGATAACTATAGTGCATATGAAAATATAGTGATGAAAAATTCCACAGTTAAACCCATTCTACCACAGAGAATGCTGCATTCAGTAAACACAGTTAGATTTCATAGAGGGAATTAAACTGCAGTTTGTTGCATGGCAATATTATCAAGTTTATTGGAAGTGGAGTTTGGCATGTACTATTATGTCGCTGCCAGAGGCAAGATCTGATCTCTTGAGCAATCTCAACAGAGAAACAAGTATAAGGAGAGGCAGTTAGGATCACAATGTATGCATAGTATAACTTTTTTAAGCATAGAGGATTTATAAACTGTATATTGTCATTGCCAGAACAACAAACACACATTGCTGATTAACATCTTGATATCACCAGTATTAAATTTAGCAGTTTATATATTATTTGTTTGCCTTATTGTTTTCCCAGTTTACAATTTGAACCTTTGTTGTGTTATAAGAAAAATAGTTTCAGACACTTATTAAATCATCTTCAGCAAAGGTAGCATACTACTGATATGTGATGGTAAGTGCAGGGCATACTATGTGATGATAAGTGCAGGGCA
>JABWIB010001609.1:0-11231 GCA_016617825.1 Platyplectrum ornatum | reverse complement strand
ATTATGACACCTCATTGTTCCCCCAAGTGCTGCTGACATTATGACACCTCATTGTCCCCCCAAGTGCTGCTGACATTATGACCCCTCATTGTTCCTTCAAGAGCTGCTGACATTATGACACCTCATTGTTCCCCCAAGTGCTGCTGACATTATGACACCTCATTGTTCCTTCAAGTGATGCTGACATTATGACACCTCATTGTTCCCCCAAGTGCTGCTGACATTATGACACCTCATTGTTCCTTCAAGAGCTGCTGACATTATGACACCTCATTGTTCCCCCAAGTGATGCTGACATTATGACACCTCATTGTTCCCCAAAGTGATACTGGCATTATGACATCTCACTGTCATTTAAATAGGGCTTAATTTGGGGGGAAGGCTTACTTTAGACAGTTTACTGTAAAATGGGATAGGGCTTATTATCAGGGTAGGTCCTATTATCGGGGAAACACGGTATATACATGTTGCTGTAAGGTATTAAAGATTTTAAGCAAATATCATATACAAATCTAAACCTATTATACTTACAAAGACCAATCTTTAGGTTAAAAATCTGGTTATAGTCCATTTCTTGAAATGTATCATTCTTTACATAGCTCGCTTAGGTTGCAATAGTTTCCTGAAACAAAAACAATATATAAACTAGTAATTGTCAAGTTTGGATGCCCATTAATTTGCATCAATAGTTAATACAATAACATTTTCCAAGTGATGGTGGTCAAAGTGAAAAGTGTCAAATGAAGATAACATTTAGTTTATACTGATCGCTGAATAAGGTAATTCTTAATGAATGTTTTGGTTTATCCGCCCTTTAAAGTTAATAACACTCATGAATGTAGTTACACTAATGTATGACACCCCAAGAGGGAAAAATATATTAGAATTATTCTATAAACTTACAAAGTACTGTATAAAGTTCACACTGTGCCATCTGCTTGAGAGGACTTCTTGCAAAGTTTGCAGAACATCTCCATCATTCATGCTCACACAGGGGACTGTCATATCATTAAGCATTTTGGTGTCAGCAATTTAGGTGTTGAGGTTTTTTTTTGTAAGATCTTTTCCAGTCTACTTATCCATGAAGGGTAGGTGCAGGGAAAACAGGAAACATCTGAAAACATATTGTCACTGTAGGGTGTGAATAATGATAGGAGACCAACAGAGCTTAACTAGCCTCTCTGCAACCCTGCTCATTTCAGGATGCAGGAAGAATAGTGATCATAATAAAGAACATCATCTATAAGGTTATGCTATTAATTGTTCCCCTGCCACTTTTTCCACTTGTTAGTTGTAAAGGTTGATTGAGTGATGTGTGTCGCTATGCACGAACACTTATTCAGTCATTTACTAGGTTGAATTTATCAAGGGTAAATGCAATGGAAGGTTTAAACAGCAGATAGAAACTGCTTACCTTAACAGAGAGCTCAATTTTAATGGGATAGCAAAAAGTTTTGGGAAATAAATATTTTACAATCCTTCTGCTCTACTGTTAGCTTGTTGGGGCAGTCAGTTGTCTTATTTAGGCTTACCTTGTAGTGCTCAATTAAAAANAAATTTGGAAGGAACACACATGTGTGGATCTATCATCGTCACTATTATCTCAGTTGGAGTCAAATTGATTGAAATTGATATGACATAAAGCTGTTACAATTGCATATACATCAAATGATCATAGG
Organism: Platyplectrum ornatum; assembly: GCA_016617825.1. Taxonomy (NCBI): domain Eukaryota; kingdom Metazoa; phylum Chordata; class Amphibia; order Anura; family Limnodynastidae; genus Platyplectrum; species Platyplectrum ornatum. The sequence continues at coordinate 9,552 of JABWIB010001609.1, read as the reverse complement.
ATGTGGATGTGAAAATATGACCTTACTACGGAACCATTCCTATGGGACACACAGCGGCATCTTTAGAATAAGGATTTAATGTAGTCTCTTATAAAACTGACATTTAGGTCAAATATTAAAAAAAAACTAAATTTATCCTAGAACCAAAATACCTCCCTGGGGAATGGAGAAAGGGGGTAATACACTTGCCTGAGGAAACTTTCAGAGCGTAGACAAATCTGATCCCTATGGGGTTTTGTTTTTTTTAAAATTACACATAGATAATGCTGAGCCTGAATAAGGACGTCCTCATATTGGAGCAGTAATTCTCAACACCTTATTATGTGTGACCATTTATAACAACATCCTACTTTACTGAAAATGATACATATTTTTTTCATGATATTCATGGTCTTGGTTTCACATTTCCATTTATTTATTAAGTTTGTATCATTTCTTTATTTCATTAATTGTTTTTTATTTTTAGAGTAGACATTAATTCAGGGCAAGTTTTTCCTCATATACCAGTTTAATTGTCAGGGCAGAAAATAGTTCTGCGAGGAAAGTATAAAATATAATTAAAGCAAAAAATGTATTGAGGTTAGTTCTCCTTTACAGCTACAGCTACAGAGTTTTCTTATTTGCACATTTAAGTAGCAGCTTCAGCAAACAATGAGCCTACAGCAATTCCGTAAGAGAAATGTATTCATCAAGAGAAGTGAGACACATGCATAACCTAGCAGAGCACTGCATTGTTAGTCAAGCACTGTAGAATTTTTGTCCATACCATTTATCTCTGTTGGATATCAGTTCTATACACCTCTATAATGTTGGCGCAGGCTTATAGAATATGATACTGAACTTTTTGATTATGATATCTACATCTGCATTAGTCTTTTGCTGTTACCCTGTACCTTGTAGTATGTTGCATGTTGTTGTTATCTTGCCTTGTTCTAGCTCTGCCCTGTACCTTATCTATTGGAAATTAATAAACAAAGTTTATGCAAAAAAGAATATGATACTAAAATATTATTTAAAAAAATGGTTATTTTTTTTGATCAGTATGAATATTACAAAATAGCTATATATTGCTATATATATATTACCAAATTCAACATCAGTGCATCCATGTAAAAGTTAATCACTTCCATCCAACAAATAGACTGCATGATAAATGGTGGCAGTGCAGAAGTCTGAATCGTGACAAATGGAGATGGCTCACTTATACTGGACATTGTAATAAGAGGTTCCACCTTCTTGTGATCACAACCCATTTCTTCTGAGAAGGTGTGGAAAGTGTCTGGATAGGATTGGAGGATTTTTTAATTTAGGTCAGTAACGATAGCATGAGACAAGCCTTTTTTTTATAATGCTCACTGGGCAAATACTTTAACCATCCAATTGATAATCTGGATCAACAATCACACAGTAATTGGAGCTCTGATCTCAGTGGTTATTCAATGTCAGAGCCTAGTTGTGCCTGGTTTTGGGTATCAGGTCATTGGAATGGAATCCATTCTCTCCTTTTAATTTTTAAATTTAGAAATACAGAAAACTGAATTTTGATACATTTTTATAAGTACCCTATTTCGAAAACGTACCCATTAATTCTACAGACGCTTTACTTTCCTTGGATGAACGCTGTACTTTTTTCTCCTCTGGGCCTTAAATGGGCACTTTACTTTCCTCTGCTATGCGGATGGAGAGACGAGGGTTAGGTTTTAGCTATGAGGGCTACTATCTGGAACATATCGAATAAAACAGGATAAACAACAAATAGTTCAAAAAGAAGCACAAGAAGAAAAATAAATTAAAAAGTTTAAATTATTGAATGATGAAAATAATTATTTATATGGCAACTGTAAATCATAAAGATTTAGTGGGTGCTATTCCTTAAGAAAGAATCAGAAAAAAAAGCATTTTTCAATCATTAGGGTCAGAAAACTTAATATTTCTGTTCAAAGCACTTGCTTGTTCCTCTCTGTCCTGGTCCTATAGGGCATTGTGGGTGGGAAGCAGAGGATACTTCCATTATGTGTGAGGGGAACGTATGTTAACAGTAGAATGAACTTTTACAGTAGTCTTGCTTTGAAAGACTGCACAAGCAAGCAGAGTGGTCTCTCCTTGTATGTAAGGCTAAAGTGCAACAACATCATAAGTCTTTATTCAGCCTAAATAAAGGAAGCTCATATTGGTGTCTGTTTGAAGTGTCCTTGACCACCTCTCCTACCCATAACCCACTGTCCCACTTCTATAAATCATCTCCTTTTTTCTTCTTATCCTCTTTTCTAAGTACTTAACCAGTATATCATTTTTTTTCTCTATTATAAAATGAAACAAATATCCTACACTATGTGCTATCCTGAATTAACTAGTTTTGCATACTGTATTGAGAGTCATTTAATTAGGTAGAAATTATTGTTACCAAGAAGGTAATATTGAAATACTGTTGGATAGCTACATGTAAAAATTATATTGTCATACTCTACAGGCTGATTTTCCTTTCTCAACTAGAAAAGCATGGCTGTAGAGGTGAAATTCTGTCCCACTACAGTGTAGCTCCATAATAAATCAAAAACTTGAAGTGAACTTTAGCAGGAGCCATAAACTCTCCATTTATCATTATTAAAGATACGTCAACAAATCTGAAATTGATTTATAGTTAGTAATTTAGATTATGAATTGGTTCAGATACAGGGAAAAAATATTCATAGCACCATACATATCACATAGTTTTCTAGTCATTAGGAATTAATGACTCAGAAAACAGTCTGGAAAGATATTATGTAGATTTGGTTGATTTGAAGTTGGTTTATGTATTTTTCAATGACTAAATTCGTGCTCTAAAGTCATTGTTGTTGATTTGTGTACCTGGTAACCAATTTATGTCAGGTCAAAGCATTACATTGTGAATGACTAGAGACATATCGATTCCTTTACCCAGATACTCTATTACAAGGGCATTTCAGTATGGTCATGTACTGTATATAACTGTATCTTTTTAAAGACACTATATAGTGAGATGACTGTTCTTTAGCAATAGTCCAACATCTTATTCCCATTATACATTTTATTCTTGCAGTCTTATCAACTAAACAAACTCATTTATTAGGTGACATTACAAATTTCCAGAAGTCATTTCCAAAATACCATGCGTCCTGCACAAGCAGTACAGCAGAATAGCGACCTTGAGAATATGCAGGCCAATTCACCTTACATGCACTTTACATGAAATGTCTCATTTAGAATTGTAAGTTCTGTTAAATGATATAAATGCATAATTTCTCAAGTTTAATTCTATTATATATGGAGTCAGTTCATGGATGTTCTGTATGCATACATATAGGTGTAAAATTACATGGGGATCAGATTTCCAAACTGCAAACTATGAAAGAGAGATTTTATAATTATGAATTACAGATAATTGTGGTGATTCTCTAACCGCTTGCATCTTGCACCTTTGTGTTAAACATGCTTTCTTTTTATCAGCATGTTGTGATTTTATTATTTACAGGTACAGCAAAAGAATTTCCATTATACTTTTTAGCCCACTTGACAGAATTCTGGGAACATATGAATCTCGGAACACAGTGCAGTATTCTTGATCCAGTCTTATATAAGCCTCATTTGTCCTTAACCTGCAAGCCCAATATACTAAGAGAAAATGAGACATGCATATTAGTGTGTATTTATAAATGTACTTGAAACATTATTGTGGTCATTGAACAAGAATTGCACAAAATTTGGATAATTTCTTGAAACCAAGCAATTATATCTTTGAGTTAGTGTTTAACTAATGCAATTTCACATGGTCTGTAATATACCTGATACCAATGGTAAATTGTTTGTAAACTGGTTCTGTATTATCTAATGTCATTAAATGTCAGTCATGAGGACAAAAGGAGATTATCCCTACTTAAGATGCAACACTGAAACCATTGTGCAGTTTGGAAAGCCATGATACAGGTTTAATTTTTCTATAACTATCCCAATATGCTTCTGCAATATCACTGCATGAGACATTATATTGAAATGTATGCATTTAAGAAAAGAATTGCACTTTTCCATACATTACATACAGCATTGTAAGACATTTGTCAGTAATTATCTCTCAATATACAAATAGCTTCATCTTCATGCTCTTACAGTAACTAATTAGAGCCTGTTCAGCGTAATAGAGATTGAGGTGAGAAGTGGAGAATTATCCATTATTAAATAAAGCAGAATGGAACAGTAACCCAAGGCCTTTGCAGGACATTTTCAGTCAATAGTTAATTACTCTTACTGTTCTCTGTAGACTAAGTTTTATAAATGTCCCTTGAGCTTTGAAAAAATATAATTGTTGCTCATCTTCCCTACAGTAATAAGATTGTAATAGGTTATTGAACAGGTTTATATTCATCATTTATAAGCTCTTCCTATAATTGTTTATTCAAACTGACTTTCCTGACTTCTCATCTTTTATCAGGTTAACCTTGTCCTTTTCAAAGTTTTTAGCATGTTTATAAGAAAGGGGTTTTTTATTATATCCTACTATACTAGCTGTGTCAGTCAATAATAGCAAATCTTGTTTATGTACTGACAATTTAAAGCATAGGTCATCATTTTACTGAACATGACCAGGATAAGTCATAGTCCAGTGGTTCCCAAACTGTGTGCCGTGGCTCCCTGGGGTGCCGCGACGCTCTCATTGGGGTGCCGTGGAATGTTTTTTCAGATATGGTGCAACATTGCTAGTGTTACACTCTTGTATAGGAGTAACACAAGATTTAATGTCAACCTGAAGTATTTCTGTTTTTACCTAAATAGTTATTACATGATTTTGACTCAAAAACATAAAAAATTTGAAATTATTTTGTCATAGGGGTGCCTTGAAAAATTATGGAGACCCTAAGGGTGCCTCAACTGAGAAAGTTTGGGAACCTCTGTCATAGTCCTTTAGTTTAAAAAAGTGCAACAATTTGACAGGCTACAGCTGTTGATGTCAATTTCAGTGATCACATAAGAATCATTAGCAGGGGAATTACTAGATAAACATACCATATGCTTGTACCATCCAGTGTCACGAAAATGGTTCTTTGCTACTAAATGTTTGATAAAGAAACTGTACCAATATATCACACTAATCCAGAGTCCGTTTAACTCAGATATAAGAAACCATCCGGACGCATTTGCACATGATCCAGATGTAAATGCAACTGGCAGTGGGACCGAATACTCTGTGAAGGACTTTGTGTGGGGGAAAGAAAAAAGGAACCTGTGCTCATGCAATTGCAGGTGATCCAGAACAGCATGCGACTGTTTATATGTAAAGTTTAATCATAGCCACCATGGAACTTGATGAAATTCATTCCAAAATACTGGACAACTCTTTGCCACCTTCCTATGAATGCTGCGGTCCATAGTGTTACTGAGGATGGGATGGTTTTTGATGACACAAATTATGATGTCAAGACCCATACATAGTACTGTTATGGATCACAGCACTGATAGTCGTCAGAGAGCTCAATTTGAGACAATGAATTGTATGAAATCATGTCATCAAGACCAAATGCAAAAACCTGAGCCTGAGCACTATATTACCAATCCTGGTAAGAATTACAATGATGGAGTGGGACAAGGCAGAAAGTCGAAGGATTGGTCTCTGTCCATATGTACAATGCAGAATTCTGTACCATGCCAATTTTACATGGTATGGGCTGGCTATCGTAATTTAGGATTCTGCGGGATCCATCTGTGGATCTGTAATATACGATATTAAATTATACAGGATAAAGATTTACTTTACTAGTAAATGAAACTTTATTATTCTTTGAATGACTGTTTTACGTTAAGTATCTTCAGCTTTTATTTTAAACATGTNTTTTCCAAGGACACACATTTCAACCTTATTGCTATTTCCTGAGTTTGCAATTCTGCCTGCCATTGATTCCTGCTTGCAGTATTTTACCCATTTAACAATTTGTTTTATTTGATTCTGTTTTCATCAAATTCAATAAGTGCTCTTTCCATATTCTTCCTTGCTCCAATACTCTTGTTTCTAGCACAAGTCTAATACCAGTGTAACAGTAATGCTGGTCAGCATCTGTGTGCAAAATGCAAAAATAAAGCATTCTCCCTGCATGCAAACACTGACATTCATTTTATCTCCCCTGCAATTCAACATGGTTTTACCCATGAGAATGTAAGTGAGAGTGTAAATCTGAATCTGGCCCTAAGTAAGTCATTAACCCCTTAATGACGCAGCCTATTTGGTCCCTAATGACCAAGCCCTATTTTACACATCTGACATGTGTCACTTTATGTGGTAATAACTTTTTAATGCCTTTACTTATCCAACTGATTCTGAGATTGTTTTTTCGTGACACATTGTACTTTAAGTTAGTGGTAAATTTTGATTGATACAGTCTGTATTTTTTTGTGAAAAAATTTCTGCTTGTAACACAGATACAATACCACACAAAATAGTTAATAAATAATAATTTAAATGTCTTTTTTTCTATTGCCATCATTTTTTAAATCTCCTTTTGCTTTTTTAGGCAGGTAGGGGGCTCATAAACTTGGTAGCAATTTTTCACAATTTTAAGAAAATTTGAAAGTTTCAAGAATTTAAGGGCCATTTCACGTTAGATGTCATTTTGAGGGGCCTGCATGATAGACATTCCCATAAATTACCCAATTTAGAAAACTGCACCACTCAAACTATTCAAAACAGCACTCTGGAAGTTTGTTAACCCTTTAGGTGTTTAACAAGAATTAAAGCAATGTGAGGGTAAAATTTCCCTTTTTTTTTGCAAATTTTACATGTTGATCCATTTTATTCTGGACCGATGTTGACCAGGACAGATGTTACCCATGAGACAAAACTTATAATGTAATCCCCTGATTCTGCAGATTTTAGAAATATCCCATATATGGTTGTAAAACCCTATTTGGGTACACCGCAGGGATCAGAAATGAAAGAGCAGCATTTGGATTTTTTAGTGCAGATTCAGCTGGAATGGTTTTAGTGCGCCATGTTGCATTTGCAGAGCCCCCGGTTGTATCAGTAGAGTAAAATCCCCCAACAATTAATTCAATATTATAAATTACACCCCTCAAGAAACTCATATACNGGTTTAGTGAGCAGTTTNACCCCACTGATGTTTTGTAGTGTGTACATTTTTCTTGTCAGGGAGNGCAGAGATTACAGGTTTTTGGGCAATATTTTTGGTCCTCCCCCAGCAGCAGTAAAGATGACAGCTGTCAGTGACAGCTTCCGTCACTATCCTGTCCCCCCATGATGCCGCCCGGGAGATAGTTAAACAAGCTCGTCATTACGGACCTTACCGCTGCGCCGGGAAGGGGTTAAAGCTACCATTGAAGCTGTCATCAGTTTTCTTCTACGGACCTTCAAAGATTCTCTTTTTGTGACAGATCTTTAGCGCCAATCACTTACTCAAGAGTGGGAGAATGCTTTATTTTTGCATTTTGCACACACATATATTGACATATATTGTTACTGTTACACTGTTATTAGACTTGGGCTAGGAAACATCATCTCTCAAATCTGCAATACTGTTTGCAACAAATAAAATTTAACTCTCTTGCAATACAACATTGTTTTTCCCACTCTTGAGTAAGTCATTAGTGCCTAAAGATCTGAATCTGGTCCTTTGAGCTTTGGAATGTATTTTTCAAGTAGGCAAATGCAAGCCAACATTGATATGGTTCTTTGCAGAAGTCAGCTTTATATGGAGCACTGTAGATATATTTTCTCAGGATCAACAAGTAGGACACTGACATCACTCTTCACACCCAATGCTCTCAATAGGATATAAGACACCTAACATGTAAATTTATTGTGGTTCTTTATATAAAATAAAACATTACAAAAGTAAAATGATCACACATGAACAAAATAAGCAACATGTGCAGTCACCATACATTTTAAAAAACATGTACAATGGGAATATACCCATCCTGGAAGAGACCTAATGACATAAAGCAAGTCTATTTGTTGGTATATGCCTGAATACTATTAAAATACAGCTGGAATGTAAATATAATTATTTGTAATTTGATCCATTTAATAAGCACACATTACTATACTAGAAAAAGACATTCATAAAGTCCATTTTATTTTGAAATATGACATTCAGGTGTTCGTCCCAATGAATAAACTTTCTTTATAAAAAACACACATCCGTCCCTAGAAAAAAAGATGCAATTATTTATTGTTTTAATAATTGAAGGTCCTAGTGTTCAGGTGTAAAAAACTTATAATGTGTAGTTATTTTATTATTTTAGAAAATCAGAAACAATATTGTTTTCTTGCAAAGATTGATACCTCTAGTAACATAACACTAAATCTAGCTTTATGTTTAACACCTTTCAAAATCATGCATGCAAATAATCATATTACTTATTAACAAGTACCACATACACTCAGATTAGGCAAACAACATATATTGCAAAAGTAACTATGGTTTTTAATAATTTATTATGAGCTTATTAGATCAAATAAATCCGCAGTAAAGAAAAATGAAAAAAAAAGTTTAAAATAAGACTGGATGCAGAAATGTAGGTGTTTTGTGCCCCATGCAAACATAAGCATTTCACAAGTGTACATGCATGCACAACAGACTTCCACATCAGGATCAGGGCCTAAATTCACTAAGCGGGGATTTTGCTGGGGATTTGAAAAAGTGGAGATTTTGCCCATGGCAACCAATCAGATTCGAGCTCTCAGCTTCGTTTTACATACTGGAGAATGTGAGCTCAAATCTGATTGGTTGCCATGGGCAACATCCCCACTTAGTGAATTTAGGCCCAGGAGTCTCAAGATCCAGACTGTTAATAAATAGAATATGAATGTACATGTACACACATTATTTAACTCAATATCATCAACATTAAAGACAAATCATACATGAAGGAGAGAAGTGGTTCGCCACTGTGACAGCNCTTTTTCGACATGACTGTCGTAGATAATGGAACCACAGAAAATCAGAACTGACAGAGAATTCCCCGACAGCGGAATTGTGACTCCCTTCTTCCCCAACTTCCACTACCTTGCATCCATTCCCCACAACCTAACCCAAACATCCTTCTCTCCCAAAAGCCTATCCCCACCATCTACTCCCTGCAGTCTACCACTTTCCCTTCATTCCCTCCTGCCTAAAACTAACCTTCCTCTCCCGGCTGCCCAACCCTAAGTCTCCATTCCCCACTACCTAATTCCCCACTGCCTAAAGCTAACCTTGTCCTCTCCTAACCCTAATCTTCCCCTGTGCTGGCAGCTCCCATGTGTGTTATGATTGTTTGTAATACTGCTCCAGTATAGCATTAAAACCATGTTTTTTGTATAATATTATTTAACATTAGTAAAAGAAAGTAAAAGAAAATAAAGGAAAAAAGAAAACTGAGAAGAATAATATAATGGGTGGCCAAAGAATGAAATACATGTAATTTTTTTNAAAAAAATACATATTTCTCTGTGATGAAGGTTGGAACACTTCTCTCAAGGTGGTCTGGAACTGTAGAACAGACCCTGATGGCAACCCTGTGCATATAGTAAATATTCACAGGGCC